>JJRW01S0006292.1:7451-19726 GCA_001188405.1 Loxosceles reclusa | reverse complement strand
AGTTGAAGATACAATTTTTGACAGAAAAGAATCAGAACTATATCGATTGCTAAAGATAGATTCAAAGGAAGGCTGGCAATAAGAAATGAGTATAGATCTCTGTATATGTGGAAAAAGAGCTATGCTCGTTAGAATCCAGCATATACTGGGATCCTAAGAAGTTTTATATCCTTTGATATGTGAACAGTTAGTAGCTAAGAGACAGAAGTGATAGGATAATATATAGCAACAGAGAAGGAGTTATAATGAACGAGATAGAGGAGATGTAATAATTTTTATCATCAATAAATATACAAGGATAACACAGAAACACAGGGAAGAGAGGTTTGTTGGAATTAGATATAAATATGGAAAGCGCGTAATTTTTGATAAGTTTTTTGAGAAGTGATTTTTTTATAAGTGCACAAGAAAAAAGAGCTTCGTTAGAGATGAAAGCTTCTGGGCTGGATTGCCGCCTCCTGTCCTCCACTACGAGCCGACGTTTTGATGTGGTTGCACACATCCTCCTCAGGGCAGACATCCTTCATTGTCTACAGCTCTTCGAGAAGCTTTCGTCTCTAACGAAGGTTCCGGCAGCGAAAGTTTTCGTGTTTTAAAGAAAGAGCATGGTAGTGTGTCCCAAGCCTTTACAAGCTGAAAATTACATGTATATTTGCCAAAACTTCTATGTATAGAAGAGGTTAAACTTTCTAGTACAGCCTTGCCTAAGGATCGTATTGAAGACTATAAGAGGGAAAAGGATGAAGCTATCGAGAACTCACCGGAGATAACCTGGGACAAGAGAGAACCCAATTTCCAAAATGTTATGGCCCTTAGGGGATATACATAAATATTGGAAGGCGAATGACGAACTGTCACGTTTTCTGAGGAACATAATCGGTTTTATGACATGTTTTTGACCAGTGAATAGTGGTTGGATGTTTGAATTACAAGTGTTTTCCCACGCTTACGCAGCATAGGTCAACTGACAGTGCGCAAGAGAGTAGCATACTGATTGGAGGGATTCTGTCGGAAGGAAATTTCTAAGTTCTGCTACTTTCCATTACAAAGAATGCTTATTTCGAGCATCTCTTGCTGACTGTGAATTTTTGCTATATACTATTTTTGAATCACCCTGTATATGTCACATATACAGTAGTTGCAATTTTCGACAAGAGAGAAAAACGCTTCGGAAAAGCACATAGCAAAACCTAACAAACTAAAAAAACCATTAAATGGTGTATATCCGAGGTTGCACAGCTTTTTACATCTAAAACTGCTTAGTAGAAACACCTTATACGGAATAATGACAGCAAAATATTAGACATGATATCAATAAAGATGGCGCTGTTAACTGCAGATTTTGCTTTGCATTTGTTTATTCATGGAATGCTTACTTCCCACCCCTTAAAAAACATACAGGATTATGTTTAAACAATAGAATAATTATGGCTTCAGCTCTTGACATTGAGAGGAAAAAAAAAAAAGGCTTAAAAAACGGAGGGGTGTTGAAAACGCTTGCTGCAAAAATTACAGTTACACACTTTTAATTATATAATACAAACTTTAAATGTGAAATTCAAATTCAAGAGCAATGCTTGCGCGCGCAAGCAACTAACCAAAAACAAATAAACACTAGGATATAGTTTTGTTGGTTGATTAGGTTTTAATGGCACAATCACCTATAAGGCGATGCTGTGCCAAATACAAAGTAAATGCGAAAAACTAAACGGCTAGAACACTTCTGGGTTGCCACGACACTCCCCATACTCACCAAAAAAGTAAGCCCGTGAGAGCAACTAGGACATAATAAAATTATGAATAAACATACAAACAAAAAAATCCACACAAAAGAAATGGATCCACCGAGATCTGATGACATACATGCGAATGGGAAAAGCACAACAAAATACACAAACAGATACAAAAAATTAATTTCTTCGAGAACGTCACCACCATCGGCAGGGAACCATTATTGACTTCTATAAACAGCCACTTTTCTGGAAGGTACAGCAAAAGCCAAATTTCTCCTTGCTCCCGAAGTGGCTACAGATTACGAAATACAAAATAATCCATCAAAAGATGCATACTAGTAGCAACAAATTGAAGGTAGATGTAGAATTACACAAAATTATGTATTTAGAAAAGAGTTTTAAGTGCATTGTATATGTGCATATAAATGCAACTCTACGGCACGCTTTGCTAGGTTTAATACTTTACATTTGTAGCACATTGTGATTAGGTCTGTTTCAACCATGGACATTCTCACTAGGTCTGCTTCAACCGTAAGTTATCTACGACCTCATTACCCAGATAAATAGGATAATATGCACCCGGGAAGCACATGTTGCAAACGAAAATAAAATGAATAAATTTTTCCGCTTGGGACCCCCTGCTATCGATGACCTAAATAAGAAACACCACAGAGTTTGATACAACATTTACAAATCACCAAGAGCGAAGAGCATAACTTCCTCGTGATGAAATTCCAAAGAAAATTTTCAAATGATCGAGTGTATGAAATATAAAACGAAAACGTCTGAGCGAATGATACAGAAATACAACACATAAAATTCTCTGATGAATTCTTTACAAGCTAAGAATATCTTAGGGTTAAATTACTGTATATTCGCATGTTGAAAGAGAGGAGGATTTAAAGTTACGTACAAACACAGCTTTTATAGTTCGCACAGACAAGGTGTCTGCTGTATTGGAGAAGATGCTGTCCCTCCCCACACGTAATTACTATTCACATGCGTAGGAAAGGCAAGAGCTCAGGGGACTCGAGTCACTCTCAATGTAATTTTCAGTGGTTAGTAATGTAATATGCAGGATGTTTTGGACTGGTAACGATATAAGCCCCCTCCTAAAATTTTTGAACTGCTACGCCACTGCTGCTCATGACAGGCATGCACTGGGGGAAGGGGGGCTTCTAAGAATTTGCAGGACCTTGTCAATATACGCTCTGCTCAACAACGGAGAGTTTCTCTATTCCACTCTCCCTTATTAGCACACGCCAAAGCGCAGTGCAGGAGAAATAACGATGAGGAAAAAGATGAACGAGTAAAAAAGAACACTCACCCCCCTAGTAAGACACGCAAAAAAAATTCTCGTAAAAGAAAACCCAACGCGACAGCTACTAGTGAAAACACTATTCAAACAAAACACATCTATAAAGTTCGTTAAAAGTACGATAGCATTCTGTATGGATGCCCCCCCCCACACACACAGTATAGTTAGACTCTGGACATCTAGACTTCTGAATCCGGCCCTGCTGCTGAGGTTAGCTGGTTATTTGAGGTTTCATGGCACAAGTGCCTGTAAAAAGCCATGCTGTGCCAAATACAAGGTGATTACGGAACATAACATATAGCTCGGGCACCTCGGGGACGCACGTCACTCCCGGTACCCACCAAAGGGCGAGTCCCTGATGATAGCTGCTCAGGTTAGTCATGTAAAAGAGAAAAATATTGCGCCATCAGATCAAGCTTTGGAATATTTTAACTGTTCACATGTCCTTTCTTTTATGCAAATCTAAAAATTACAAGGAGCAACTAACAAATGCACAAGGAGAACATCCACTTATATGCCACGTATCTTTAATTCAATTAAATCAAATTCCAGAAACTTCGTCACTCCCCCCCTCTCCCCTCCTTCTTCTATAAGTTTTATGTCAGTTTCTGCTTTGTCGCGATGAAAAACTAATGAGGGCGGTTGGCCGATTAACATAAATTCAATGTCATAAGGACCTGATAAATACCAAGCTGTACGAAACATAATATTTTAGATCGAACACAAAATGGTTTGGCACCTCGATAACATCACATGTCACTCCCCGTACTCTGTGAACACGCGCGCGTCCCTGATGAGAAAATATCCGTAGAACTAAATTAAAAAAGGGATTCTGTGTGCTGGAGACTGGGTGAAGGAGGAAGGGGATGGGTGAGGGGAGACGGTACGAAAGTGTAACATCCCAAAAGGAGGGCAATCATCAGAGAAAGGCCCTAAGGTAAAGGACTAGAAAACTTCACGAGGTTGTCACCACAGGAATACAAACGGCATTTTCACGTTACAAGGTCAACAGCCATGGACGGCGGAAAAAAAAATGTCATCTAAGATGAGCGAAATAATCTTAATGCTTCCCAGCTACCCAATCAGAACTGCAATGCAAAAGGAAGAGAAAAAGGAGAAAATGAAACAAACAGGTTTCGCCAAGGTCATTCCTATCGCCGCCAAACGAGGGAAAAAAAGTAAATAATGGAATTCTTGTCAAAAAATTTCCTTCACTGACAAATCGCGGAAAGCCGAGGAGAAATAGGACATACCCCCATTCAGACATGGTTTACAAATAACAAAAGGAAGGAAAGTGAATCAAAAATGATTCTAAAACCACGTTGTTACACATCTTCAACACATACAGTTGGTGAAAAAAAAAGTTTAATAAGCCACTGGGGAAAAAACTTTTTTCACGCTTTAAAACTAATTCGCAGACGACTGACGATTTAATTAGACGCATCGACAGGGTGATTTCAAAAAAAAAGTTTACAAAATGACATGACAAGTAAGGCATACAACAAGGATAAAAACACTTAGGAACATAGAGTCGCAAATGTTACCCGGAGCCACTAAAGGACGTTTAAAATAACACGTAATACAAAGACAAGGAACAAAACCATTACAGATCATTTTATTTATATTACTAACTCACATGCGACAAATGTACGAAAAATGTTGAGCCTACAGGAGATGTTCAAAGTTTTTCCCAGATGCATCGAGACATGCTTGACATCGACGATGCATTGAATGGCGCACCTTCTCAAAGATACCAGGCGTATCTCAAACACATCCTGCTGCCACAACAAATCTTCCTACCGAGTCTTCTGGAGATGAAACAGGCGTTTCATACACAGGTCATTTTAAAAAAATCCATAAGAAAAAATCAGTTGGAGACAAGTCTGGTGATCGTGGTGGCCATGCGATTGGTCCACCACGACCAATCCAGCGCCCAGGAAAAGTAGCCTGCAGATGTAATCTGACTTGTCTGCTGAAATGCGCAGGAGCTCCGTCGTGCTGAAATCGAATGCGTCGACGAATAGGCATAGGAAGATCATTCAGCATTTCTGGCAGAACCTCTTGCAAGAATGCAAGATAAACGCAACCATCAAGTCTTTCTGGGAGAATGTCCCATCGCTTCCACGGCTCGAATGAAGACAATCTCCGTTTGCTCAGCTCGTGTTTGTATAGAAACGGCCTCTCGTGGCGTTTGCGACCCTATGTTTCTCTGTAATTTTTTATCCTTGATGCATGGCTGATTTCCCATGTCATTTTTGTCAACTTTTTTTTTTAATCACCCTGCATACAACTAAATACGTAAGTGTCTGGATAAAAAACAGAGGACTTTACAAAACATTCGCGAGTTCTGCATCTGTTGCAATGTATCACCAGGAACCAAAAATTTCATACTGCAAAATTTACAAAGAATAACTTGATGACTACCTGCCGATTAACTACACTGCTTCACAACTGCTAAGAAACAAACACATTTATTGGATTAATAGAAAACATTAATTCAAGAAATGAAACTTCCCATAGATCTAGTAGAGATACTGGGCATTTTTTAATAATCAAAATAGTAGAGATATCGCCAGATGGAAAAACAAGATGAGAAATAAAATGCTCGTTTCAGAAATTTCGATCAGTCATGGAAAATGCCTTTTACCCGCTGAAATAGTGACAGAGACGAGTTCCTCAGCAGAGTATGTGATCTCCACGGACACTTTAGTTTGGCATATGTTATGCAAACTGTCCAATAAACTGGTAAGGAAAGGTTGGGGATAATGCCTAATTCGGCTGTTCTTAAGGCGGGAGGAGAACTTCGTTAGGCAGCCTGGGCATGCTCTATGGAATTCAAGTGGGGCGAATTATCATGTCGTGCTGAATATCTTCACTTCAAATGTCTCAGACACGTCAGCTGTTCTGTATAGATGAGCACTTGTAGTCCATGAACAAATCTCGAATCACGGCACCACGGAAAAGACGAACACGTTCCCGGAGAATCTCGGTGCAAGTGTCACAGGGCGAAAAGTCCTGTGACTACATCAATTTTAATAACAAACCAAACAAAGATGCGAACGCTGACCGGACAAAGGGGTAAATAAAGGAGTCCACACACGATGAATGGAAAACTGCCGGGGAGAACCGAGAACGACAACGAATTCAACGCAATCCATTCAACAAACCAACCACCTGGCTTTGACATATTAAAACGGAAACGCAAGAAAGGGACCTATAGAAGACGCAAAGCTCGGAGTTTTCCATGAGTCCACAAAGCCACGAACGCTGGACCGACCCCCTTCCGCATTTAAATGTCCGTCGCGGAGCCAGGGATAGAAACCGAACACTGGACAGACTCATAAACTTGGTTCAAAGACCCGAGATCGAGACGCAATCCGACAGTAAGGAAAAAAACGCTTTGTATCTGCAACCATAGTCACCAGGAACCCCAAGACATAAATGTCAAAAACGAAGGCCGTAAACTACGTTACCAGCAGCTGCGTCCAGATGAGGATGACCGCGCCAGCGGTAAAGTAAGTAAAAAACGCTGGTCCTCCACGCAGGAGGAACAAACGGAAAACGAATTCGCACCGATTGACAGAGGGGGCCCAGCCCGCGAATGACAGCTAGGGACCAAACCTCCGAACGATGCGGCGATTACGTCACCACGGTAACGACACGCCCTGGGCCGAAAAAGGGCCAGGCAATGGCCGAAAAACAATACAACTACGAAAGGGGATACATACCCCCGAAATAGAAAAAGGAAAGGCGTGTGGGGAATTTAATATATAATTTTAATTCCCAAAATATTAAGAGCTACTGTGAAAGTAAAAGCTTATCGCCGTGAACAAAGAAGCAAAAACACCAGACAGAGAGGCGCCGAGGAGGGGTCGTTTCCAGACACACTGTCGCCCAGGAGACATCCAGTCTAGACACACGCGCCGAGGGGAGATCATGTCTAGACATACTGGCGCCGGAGCAAACAATAAAAAGGTCTCTTCACACAAGAGAACACTCATTCTTTGAGAAACTTACTCGAGAGCAGTCGCACGCCGTTCGTCGTAAACAAATATCTATGTCTGTCTGATCGCTGTACTAAGAGACCTTGTCTCTATATTATTGTACTTGTATTAGTTATGTGCAATTTTTATTTTTAATTTACTCATCGCTATAAATATATAGTTAATTTAGTGAAGATGGTGGTGATATTAATTTATCTGCAGTGTGATAAATATATGTGCAACTCTCTACAGTCACCACCACTACAGGCGCATCGAAAAACGGTAGTAGTGAAATGTTGATGATACGCAGGAAGACCTACAAGAAATGTTCTGAGGAGAAATAGTGAACAGGCAGGTATGCAAGTAAAGTTGTGTGTGTGTGTGACGAGCCATTAAAACCCCAGTAAACAGCACCCCTAAGCCAGCCGGCGACACAAGCCGGAATTAAGCAGTCAACACTCGAAAAGGAATCTGGCAGTTTAAGTGGTACCCCCTCCCCTTGGTGGATTCCAGCCGACGACGATGCAGCATCTACAACAGAGGGTATTAGTTCGTTCGAAACCTTCTGAGTTTGCTGATGCTTAATTGTGTGAAGTGACTTAAATTAACTAAATACAATTGTCATTACTATGCCAGCCCCGTGTCTAAGACCTGCTGAAATGGACAGCGAAATCATCACTATATTGCTTAAGCCTAGAGCAATCAATCGGAGGCGTAAAAGCGTTCCGCGCAACAAGCACGCGGCAGTAATACCTTACCCCTCTTCCCCCCACCTTTGGTCGGGTACCAACTACGCAGCTGTAAACGTGAAGGTAATTCCGCATGGTCGAGGTTCTTTTAACCAATTCATTAATATACTGATCTAAACTTATGTGCTACGTTATGTTAGGTTACTCATACGAAACGTATGTATATAATATTAGGATGTTTTTCGTCGTTACTGTTATTGACATGTTCTAAACAGCATTTGAATTCAGTGTATTTATATGTTAACTAGAGGTCCTTCCGACCCACTGTATATCAAGTTGTAATTCGCATGAGAAACAATTAAAACCACAATCATTATTAACAGAAATGATAAATGTATGCAGGGAATTACCTGTCCTACTAGGGTGAACAAGTTGACAAGACTTGAATATAACCGTAAATAACAGACTCACGTAACTGGAGTAATTAAGGTCTCTACAAACAAATTAATATTATAGATATTGACATAAGTGTAAAACAACCTAAATGTTTCCGGGTAGAAACCCCGGGTTCTGTACACTGTTTTGTCGACTTTCTTGTTGCTATGTAAATAAATGTTCATCTGTTAAAGCAGTGTTGATTTCTAGCTATTGCGGACCACTATGGACCATGTCCAGTGAATAAATCACAACGCCCCCCCGACCAGCGCCTCCTACAAAGAAGGTCAAAGAACCAACTGTGTGACGTCATCGTAGTTAGGTATAAAAATAACAAAATGCCCTGTATGAAAGGTTGCACTAATAAACATAGAAGTTTTACAATTTCTTGTAAATATTCATACTTAAAACGACGTTCTAATACTGAATTGCTTAATTATATTTTAAAAATATTAAACTCACATTTTAGTTTGAAATGGAATGTTTTAAATAAGGGCATCAATTTTCCCCAACTGTAGTGACGTTTCACAGTTGGTTCGTTGGCCTTCTTTGTAGGAGGCGCTGCCCCGACCGCTCACGACCCAGTCACATAGTCACGTGACAGAGCCCTGTAGTCCATGAACAAAATCTCGAATCACTGCACCACGGATAATACGAACATGAACCAGGAGAATCTCGGTGCAATACCTTATGGTGCAACGGAACCTGCGGCAAAGATACGTAGTGGTGTTCTGCCATTGTGAATAAATGTATGCTCGTACCGTAACTCCACGGCCATAACGATCAGAGCTTAATGGAAATTCTGTTAATGGTAACGGGTTCCGTTCTCTCGGGATTCGTGTGATAACATCACTTTTGACCACTCTTGCTGACCCCCAACGAAGATGTTCCTTACACCAACGCAATCTTTCCCGACGATGGCGTGCTGTTAACGAAACGCACGTAACAGACCCGTGCATACAAGTCAACATGATATAATCGACGAAAAATGGTTCTGGCAGATACGCAAATGCCAGTAGGATACTTTCTATTCCTTTTCACTACAAGTGACACGTGTGACATTCTGAAGAGTGGGGATCTTCCCATGACCACCAGCAAGCTGTCACAGAGCAGTTCCATCTTCAGCGGCCTTTTTTTTATTTTACTAACCTTGAGATAACACTTTTGGATATGCCTATAGCTGTGGCAACTTCAGTAGCACCTTGCCCTGCCTCGAGCAGTCCAACTGCTCGTCCAAGAAGCACTCAAATGATACCGAGATTCTGTACTCAATATTTGTCGTGAAAGATAAAAATTTACAACCTTGTCTTTCGAAACCTATAACTTGGCTGCTTGACATTTGGAATGCAGAAACAACTCGCGTGTACTCCTTTAATACAGATAAGGTCTTTTCCCTGACACGCCCTCTATACTTATTGTTTCCGCGACTGCGCGGAAGTTGGAAATGCTACTCTTCACAAATCTGCTGTTTCTTAGCAACTGTCAATTAGTGTAGGTACACAGACTTTAGACTCAGTATAACAGCCACAATAATTGCATAACACTGATAAAATCTCAGTACTGTTTCCTTGTATACAGAATACATTTATGTTATCAACAACAGGAGATGAAACAATGTACTGCGTAGGTTATACTCAGTAGGCAGGCAGCGATATTTCACAACTTGCGATGAAGCGGCGTAACTATGCCGGGGAGTGGAAACGATCAACCCGAGAATAACCAGGGCAGGCGGGGCCCAAAAACTATATAACTCCCTCAAGATCCCAAGATGACCCTTCTACCAAGTACAGACGGGCCCAACCTCCAAGGGAAAAAAAAACCCAATGTGAGAGGACGGGGAGTTCCTAGGAGGAGTCCTGGGTTCCACGATTGGTCAGTGGCGTAACCAGGAGAAATTGTCAGAGGAAGAAAAACACGAGGACTGGGGGAAGGGGATTAGAGGGGTGACTTGAGACTTGAATTTTTCGGACCCTTTTTGGACTTTGCGAAGAGTAAACTCCTGACGGAGAAAGAGCCATCTCTCGACCGCAGAAGCAGGAAGCCTGCTGCCGCCTGGATCGAGCGCGTGTTAGCCCGTAAAATGCAACGATTGCGCCCTCGGTGGATTACCTAGGAAGGCCAAAACATGGGACCTACTATGAGTAAAGCGGTGAGTAAAATGCGTTTTATTTGCTAAGTCTCTCTGTCAGGACGCTATAGAGATTAAGTATAATGAAGAAAATTAAATAATGAAAAATACTCTTACTTTCTCGCTCTCTCTCAATTGCGACTTAGCCACAGTTTACGTGGCATATCTAACTTGCCTTCATTACTTGAAATGAGTGGCATTAAATAAATATTATAGTTTTCTTTAATTACTTTCGACTAATTATTTACAGAATTTTTGATTGACTACTGCGGCCTCTATACACTGTCACTACCCCGTGACATCTCGGGTCACTAGTTCGAATCCGAGTTGCCGTTCATATTTAATTTATTCTTCTTTTAACAAAACTTTGTCGCACGCGCGAATTGCCGACATAAAAAAAAAAACCAGTTACTTTCCGCTGCAGGTAATATTTCCTTTCGTATAAAAAAATACTGGGACTGTAGTGCATACTATAGAACAAGTTTATTCTATAGACGTTTCCCTTATATCTCCACACCTAATATAATCACAAATACGCTGAACTAAAGTCAGTGGCGTAACTATAGTTGTACCAAAAAGGGGCTTCATGCTGTCCTTTCTGCTCGCTTATTCGGCACGAATAACGATCTGTGAAAGGACCCAGCTTGTGAAACAAACAGGAAGAAAAATTTCTGCATAGGGATCTTAACACAAGATAACTCTGAGTATGCCCCTGATGTGTCAACTCAAATTTACTAGCAATGATATATTCGCAAGAATGGGCCTTAACTGCGAAGTGGGGCTCCCAAAGCACATTATGAGGACTCTAACCAGAGTTTGGGGCACCTCTAATGTGGGGATTGTCGGGACCACCATCACGCCAGTGATAATTGGCTATCCTACCTTCAAGGCTAAATCATTACTTGTCCTTTGTGGGCATTTTTCACAGAAATGCGGCGCAAGTCAAATTTTGTTGAAACTCGTCAAATGTTAAAAGAATAAAAGTTAACAATCAGAAAAGAATACACTAATTTACGATTTTTTTCCTCTCACTGTGTTATGCGAGCATTACATGCTACGAATTCGATTATAGGCAAATGAGTCCACGCTGTGAGTGACGTGAAAAAAAAACTACATACAGGTCGAGTTCGAGTGCAACCTGAATCAGCTAATAATTAGGAAAGTGCAGGTTACTGCTAAAAAAACGTTGGTTCAATTGGACTACAAATTTTCCACCTCCCTATCGACTATATCATAACAATGACCCTAGAGCATGTTATGTCATTGCTCCCAGTATAAATTAATATGGATAAAAAAAAGTTCAAACTGAGTATTATTTACATGAGATGATAACTTTTTTCTTTATTCCCATCTGGCATAATGATCATGTTGCCATTCTCATATATGGTCATCAATCTTCTTCTATGGTGGATTTTGTGACGAAAGAGAAAGAAACAAAAAAGTTTATACTGTATATTAAACGTCAGGACAACCCGGATGTGGCGCGCAAGACTGCGTGACGTCATCGGTTGGTATGCCGCAAGCAAACAGTCCGGCCACTATATTTCCCAGAAAAAAAAAGGACGAGACACGAATCAATTTCCGCCTTCGCACAGACAGAAAAATGCAGTGAAATCGAAAAAACACGCGAGTGCAACGAGTATCGAATTCAGTGTTTTCACGAAGTTCCTTCGATTCCCAGACGAATCCATTTTACACTGATGCCTCTTTTGTCAGAAGTTGCTAAGTATACACGACTCCACAACTTAATAATTACTGGCTAATGAAGTAAGGAGAAAACTTGCACTGACTGGTTTCACTACGCTTCATTTAACAATCGAATTACTCTAAATTTTCTGACTAGATAACTATTAATCGTTTTCTAATGCCTTAACCCGTTTTTACCTAAACCCGTAGCGACTAGTGGTCACATTCATATTTACTCTGCACTTCGAATAAACCAGCGCATACCACTGACAGTTTACTCTAAATATTGTTACGGGTTACTTA
>JJRW01S0006277.1:5987-16518 GCA_001188405.1 Loxosceles reclusa | reverse complement strand
AATGGAACGTCTGAAGCTATTTCCACAGAAAATCAACTTCGCCAACTTCTTTTTCCATCAATAAATCTTGAATATCCTAAATAATCGTATCATCAAAACCTTCTCCTCTGATCAATTTCGCAAGTTTTAATAGTTTAACAATTTAATTTTCTGATGATTCGTGGTCGTTTTCTGTTTCAACTGACGATGGCCAAATCTTTTCCAACATGCATTTAATGTCGGTGTTTTCAGTCCTTTCAAAGATAAGGAAATGATTTTGAAACAGTGCTTAATTGAAAATTGCATCCAAGCCTCCATGACACCAGTTGATCTTGATGATTCATTCGATGATTCATTTGATGAAAATTGTCATTTGATTGTTGTGTCTCAAATAAAATAAGAACATTAATATACATCATAATCATTACTCAACCGTATTGTTAGAAGCCATGTAGTAGGAGGGTTTCTGCAAATATTTAATTGTGTTAGAGCGAAACCGTGTTGTTGAAGACCGTGTTATAGGAGGGTTACCTGTACTATTGTTTTCCGTGCGTCCTCCTTGGAAACGAAATTTATTTATTACCAAAATTACATATTAGAAGTTACATTTTTTCAATTGCTAGCTTTTAAATAATTTTTGAACAGTTAATATGCGTATTCTAAGCATTTTCCAAGATGTGTGTGTAATATTATGTAGTTTTGCAACTGCATCTAATTTATCTCTTTAAATATATGGAAAAAATATAATTAGGAACTGCAGCTTATTTTCTTTCCTTTCTCCATATTTACAAATTTTTTAATGTATCATTTTGTTTTCAGATGTAAAAATATATCATGGATATCTATGTTTTTGCTTTTATAAATAGCAAATTCATTATGCTACATATTTGAAACTGATGTTAATTTTTTAATTCGTGAAAAATATTTCAAATTCTGATTTCATATAGCTTATTACATATTTTTCCAAAGTAAAATGGCACTTTTTTTTACACTATTGATTTTCATAAGCTTTCACATTTATCTGTGTTGATCATTCCTTGACAAAATTTATGCATGTGTAGACATACTGTTTACATCGTAGCTCCATTCGTTTTTCGTGACGTCACAAACAGTGGAGCCAGGTCCTTATACATTCGCGGCGGCCCTGGTTATACCCGCTCCACCTCCGTCTCGCGAAAAGTTACCAACACTTTCTTGAATCTGATAGGATTGCTTCACAGAGGTGTCACACGTTCCACCTCAAACATAAGTCGGTCCACAATAAGAAACTCTCCAAACTTATCTCCCAGGACAGCCCCCCCCTCCCTTTTCTTGGTACTGACTCCAAGGTCATTAACCTTTCCAACATTGTTCTCTTCGATGCTCAAAAGAAAATTCTCAGCCTTGGAGTGAACTCTACTTCCAGAAATCCCCACCCCATTGACATCATTGCTGTCATTAAAAGGGCTTTCAAATATAGCAAAATTAACCCGGTTCAAAAGGAAACCATCAGACACTTCGTCGAACGGAGCCAACCAAATGTAATTTGTCCTGTTTCTTAATCAGCTCAAAAACCAACCTGACATTTTTGTCACCAAAGCAGATAAAGGTGGTGAAATCTTTGTCATGGACAAAGTTGAGTACACCAAAAAGTCACCCAGCTGATCGACGGAGGCCCTTATTCCGAAATTAAGAAAGATCCATCACTTTGCCATTTCAATAGCATCCTCAAAACCATTAACGGTTCTCCAATCCTGGACGAGAAATTAAAAAAGTCATCGACCTGCTTGGCAGCTCATTGCGCTAGATTGTACGCCCTCCCCAAAATACATAAAAAAGGCTACCCCCTCCGACCTACTGTGTCTAACATCGACACTGCTGCATACCGGTTATCCAAGTTCCTTGCAAAAAGTCTTTCCCCTTTGGTCACCACCAGTGGATTTACGTTCAAAAACTCATTTGAGTCTGTTTTTAAACTCAAGGGTATCTCCCCCAACCCCATACCTTTATGGATTCTTTTGACGTTAAGTCTTTATTCACCAACGTACCGATTTCGGGAGCTTTAGAATGTCTCCATTCCAGACTCATCGAATTGCATTTTTCACAACCTGAAGTTGAACACCTCTACCGTCTAACTAAACTTTGTCTTGAACAATGTGCCTTTTCCTTCAATAAAGTGGTTTTTTTTTTCAACAAACCGATGGCTTAGGAATGAACAACCCCTTGTCCCCCTCCTTGCCGAAATCTATATGCAAGATTTTGAAAAGAGATTGTTTCAGGTGATCCAGTTCAAACTTTGGATCCGTTATATTGATGACACCTTTGTATTACTCGACTGCCTCCCCCCCCCGTGGACCTCCCCAAAGTTCTGGATACCCTCAACTCAGTTGACCAACGTATCCAATTTTTAGTTGTCCCGGAAGAGAACTCTTCTCTCCTGTTTCTAGACGTTTTGGTCCACACGACTGGAGATAACTTTTTCCACTACCGTGTACCGCAAACCCTTTTTTGTATCCCTGCCTCCCACGCGGGATCATGTCCCCCCTTCCCTACAAAAAATGTCAGGTTTTTTTCGTCTTACGTTTTTCGTGCGCTTAAACTGTGCTCTAATAAGACGTCTCTGGTGGAGGAATTACACCAGCTTAAAGCTATCGCCACAGGTAGATGTTTTTCACCGGATGTGATTGATGCAGCTGAGAAGAAATTCACCAGACCCAAACTGGATTCCACCCTTCTCCAGGTTTGTGATTCCCACACTAAACCCCGACTTGTGATACCTTTTCTCCCTAACATTAGCAACAAGATCGCCAACATTTTCACTAAGTTTGATTTCTCTGTTGTTTTTTTTCCTTCTTCCAATATCATGCCTTTCATGTTTCCCAACATGAAGATCCCAGTCCACTGGAACTATCCTGGGGCATATACAGTATTCCCTGTGAATGTGGGTTGTCTTACATTGGGCAGACCCGACGCTGTTTCAAATTTCGGTTGCACGAACATAAAAATTATGTCTTAAAACAAGAACAGGGTGAATAGAGAAAGAAGTCTCAGCTGCAATGTTAGGGGAGCAAAGGGAAAGGTCAATAAGTGATTGGTATCCGAGAGTAGGACCGTAAGTTGGGATGGTGGAGTTAATAATGTACATGTTGTTCTGCTGGATCCATTGCGCCAGGACTGAACTTCCGAGGGATGTGTGTTGGGCTCCCCACGTGGGATGGCGAGCGTTGGTCCCCTAAAATTATGCAAGGGTGGTCAAGGAAAGGGGTTAGGAAGTCCAGGACTTTTTGGTGGATGGTGCCAGAGGGGCAGTATAGATTGAATATATGAAGACAGGAGTTTCCCACAAATAAATCCACGCCTTGGATCTCTGTGGAAGAGGGGAACGAAGGGGTGGGGATGTTTTTAGAGGACAGAGGGTTTTATTGAACCCAAGTAGGATACCGCCACTTCGGGAGAGAGACTGCCTATCTTTCCTGTAGATAATTTTTCCCGGGATAGAGAAGTGGTCTTGATGGGCAAGGTGGGTCTCCCGGATGGCAACAATATCAGCATCGCTTAAAAAAAGGGGAGGCGAAACCATCCACTCTTGGTTCGAATTCCTCGACAGTTCCACTAAACTACTTTAATCATGACCTTGAGCGGAAAAAAAGGGGGAGGGGTTGCCTGAAAGTTAGGGGTGGCTTCTTTAGTGAGTTCGTTTCTGTTTGTTGCGGGGATTAAGTTTAATGCTTTTGTGCGATGGTTTGGGACGAGATTGATAGCTTTTCTGCTAGAGATAAGGCGGACTCGATGGTTCTTTCCACTGGTGGGGAAAGGTCTGGGCTGGTAGAAATATCCTCCGATAGAGTAGAGTTGGGCTTGGTGTCTCCAATTTTCGAGGTGGGGGGGCTACTATTGGTACAGGGAGACAGTTTACTGTGGATTTCCGTGCTTGCTAAAAGCTTTGTGAGGGTGAAGCATACCTGTGTAAGGTTGCTGAAAAGATAGACGATTCGTTCCATCGTTTGATCCTTTGTAACAGGGCATTGGGAGGGGTATTTGGGCAAGAGGCGGGAAAGGAAGGGGCTCTAGCTTCTCCAGGTGGTGGTCTGTGTTGGGGGGAGATGAGTGTCCTTGCAGCTTGTCGGGGGATGTGTCTTGTGGCCATCAGTTTGAGAATATCCTGTTCAGCTCTGTATTCTGGACACTTTGGATTGTCGAACCTTGAGATTGTGGCCTTGAGAGCAGTTGGAGCATGTTGGGGTCAGAGAGCAGTTTTCGTGGTCGTGCGATTCGCTGCAGTTGTGGCACCGCTTGGGGCTTCGACAGAATTTCTGGATGTGGCCAAATCTGCCACAATTGCGACACTGTTTAGGACATTCCACAGAAGGATTGATTTTGTAGAGAATGTACCACACTGTGACATATCTTGGGAGTTCCCATAAAAGAGAGGTGACCAAGACTTTGTCAGTTGGCTGGAGACCCGTTTGGGCTTTTTTCGTGAAACGTCTAAGGCTCAGAGTTGGCAGACCCTGGTCGTTCGGTTCCTCCTCCATGGCTGTCAGAGGGAGATCCGGGTCAAGGTCGTTGAAAAGAAAACTGGTTGTTAAAGTTCTAGTATCTAATTAAGGGGCAACAGGATGGCTCTGAATGGAAGATATGTGCATCAGTCCCTCTGCACAGTTAGCTGTATTCGCCTGGATTACCAAGGATTTGTCTTTAGTAAATCTGATGTATGCAATATCATGGAAGGACTTTAACTTCTTTTTAATTTCGGCTTTAAAGGGGGCAGGTTTGATAGGAGGAAGGGGGGTGCCTTCCCCTCGGAAAATAATGGTAAAATCTGAATGCCCACAATCCCAAGCTGTGAAAATTATGTCTTCTTGTGTGAGCTTCTTTTGAAGCGTGAAAAAAGTCGCCATAATGGAAATCAAAAAAGTAAATACAAAAAAGAAAGCTTACCTTGGCGAGGGTTTCCTTCTGGGTAGAAAACTTTTAGGTTCGAGAAAGAAAGTCAGCGGAAAGGAAGGAAAAGTCTGGGCCACCAGATTCAGCGAAAAAAGAACTAACTCACGCGTCATGCACTCGTCTGACCGTAAAATCCAGAGCTGTGGCTGCGCAACGCTGACAATTTTCAAAGCATCATCTCGTAAACAACCACACTTGATTCGTCATTAAAAACAGTCAGCGGGGAATAGCGCCTCCGAGTTAGGCCTAACTAGATTGGATTATTTCTGGACGAAAAATATAAATCAATCGCTAACTCCTCAGAAGAAACGTTTTTGCATTGTCGAGAAGTATGATGGTGAGTAATCAGAAGCGTAGAAAATCTTCCGAAGATTTCCTTAGTCCACAAAAATATCCATGTGGTCCAGCTACACACACCAACCTCGAGACCCCACCCGTTAAAATCTCGTAAAGACAAAAGTATTTTTCTTAATTTTCCAGATTTATTTTGTCTTGTCTTGTCTTGTCCAATCTTGGGATTATTGGCTTAAGCCTTCTTCGCGATAGAGATAAACTGAGATATCTTTATGAGCTGGAATGATTGGGCAGTTTCTTCATCATCCCAAAGATCTGCAGTGAAAATATTCGTCTGTGGAGAGTTGAACGCAAGATCGGAATTTACTGAAAGCGTCCAGTGGTCAGCAAGAAGGTTTCTAGTACTCTGGTGTGTAGCTCGGGTGTCTTCCTCAGAGTCAGGATCTCTGAAAAGGAAGGAGAAGATAGGTTAGTGAAACCTAGTGAGTCAAGCAGTGTTTTTCGCTGGATCCTGTAGGTTGGACATTCCAAAAGAAAATGAGTAGTAGTGTCAGGAGTGTTACAACGGGGACACAGCGGGGAAGAGACGGAAGCAAATTTGAAGAGGAGAGAGTTAGTAATCAAAGATTTAGTTCGAAGTCTGGCCAAAAGAATGTCGGTCTGTCGGTTCAGACGGAGGGAGCGAGGTATTTTGTCGGAGTCGGGAAGAAAAGTGAAGTCAGTTGAGTATTTGGAGGCCCTCCATTTATTGGCCAGTCTGTTCTGCCAAGAGAGTTTCACATGGTTTGCTAGGTCTAGTTCCGATACTCAATCAAATATTTTGTTCAAAGAGCTGGTGCATCGAGTTAGGGCATCGGCTTTTTCAATGATCTGGATCCCTGCGTGTCCTGGGGTCCAAACGAAGACAACTGCCTCATATGTGGGGTGCAAAACTTGAAGTGCAGCATAAATTTGGCAGATAATGTTTGGAGACCTAATTGAAATGTGCTCCAGGGCAGTAATGACTGATTGGCTATCCATGCAAAGTACATATGTCTGTCGCTTCCTAACAAACTGTTTGATTCCAGCAAGAAATGCGAGACCTTCGGCTGTGAAGATTGAGTTCCTGGTATCTATGTCTATGCAGAACGCGGAGTCATGATGGGGAAAATACCTGCAATGGTAGTACGAGAGACAGATTTGGCTGCGTCAGTGGCTATAGTGTGACCAGAGGGCCAATTTCTTATATTTGCATCTTGGAATAGCCCCTCAAGAGCTGCTGAGGGCAAGTCCTTGTTCTGGAAGGGGAGGGAGCTACTGTGGATGTGGACCTTTAGAGCCCTCCAGTCCCAATGTGGGAGGTGCCATGGAATGACCTTGTGCGGCGCCATATTCGGAGATAGTATTAATTGGTTGAACCTGCTTCCCACTTTTGAAACAAGTTAGGGGTTAAAGGGGTGCACCTGCGAGGGATCGAGATGGGTGGCTTTTAAAGGAGAGTGTCACCCCAGTCCCAGGTGTTGGTGATCCTGAGTAAGTGTTGTAAACGCGCTCCCCATTTCTTATGCGAAATCATCCTCAGAATGTTCAGCTGTTGTGACACCTTCTTTTTAAGGTGGGTAGAATATGCAGACCAGGTCAGGGAAGAAGAAAAGATAATTCCAATGACTTTGAGATAATCTGTTTGGGGCACCTGGTACTGACCAATCTTATATACAAGTTGAGATTGAGTGGTGAGAGAAGTCAATGGCCTGGCTCTTTTCTGTGGATATTTGCATTCTCCATGTAGAGGACCATGTGTGGACTATATTTAGTGCCATTTGCATATGCCTGTGAAGAGTCTCTATGGAGTGATCAGACCTTAAAGGAATAGGTCATCAGCATATGAGAAGCAAGAGATAGACATAGGGACAAAGCCTAAAAGGTCCTGCAGGTAAAACTGAAACAGAAGGGGAGACAGGATGCACCCCTGTGGCAGTCCATTGTGTGTTTTAGTGACTCCTGAGAATGTTTTTCCAATCCTCACACTGAAACTTCTCTCAGACAAGAATTCTTGAATCCATCTGCTGCACCTTCCTCTTATTCCCAGTTGGCTTAGTTTGTATAGAAGTCCATCAGTCCAAACTGAGTTGTAGGCTCCTTGAATATCTAGGGACACCATATGTGGGTATTTCTTTTCCTCTCTCTTGCTTGTTTGATCTCTGAGATCAATGTAAAAAGAGTAGTGTTAGTGTCCCGGAAAGGTAAAAATCCATGTTGTGAAGGAGGAAAAACCTCTCGGTCCAGGGCATGGTAGAGGAGACGATTAAAAATCATTTTTTCCATTCCCTTGCACATAATGGATGTAAGGGATATTGGCCGGTAGTTTTCAACTAGTTGTGGAGATTTCTTTGATTTGGGGATGGGAATTACCACTGAATGGGTCTAGTTTTCAGGAAGCTTTTCTGTGAACCAACTTTCATTGCACAAAGATAGAAGTTGATCAGGACATTCCCGGAGGAGCAGCTTGATGAAATTTAGGCTCAATTTGTCTCTACCTGGGGTACGAGAGCTAATCTTGGATATGGCAGATTCCATCTCTTTATGAGAGAAAGGCCTATTAAGGGGAAAATCAGAGTCTAGGCTCAAATCCAGAGGCAGTGGCTGGTAAAGCATCATTGATGAAAGTTGTCACCGGAAGCGTTCTGCTTGAGCTTTTGGAGAGGTTATGACCTGGGAGTTGTCGATGATAAGGAGGTGGGAGTCTTGGGTGTTGGTGAAATTCTTTTTGAATTGTTTTAGGGTCTTGTAAATAGACTGGGTCTGTGAAGCTTCTTCACAAATGTTTTCCCAGGCCTTTCTTTTGCTGCTGATTATAGTTTTCTAAGTTCAGCAGCAACTTTTTTGTACTCTATCCAGAGGGGGGACAGTGCAATTCTTTCTAGCCAGTAGAAGTAATTTTCTCTTTCTTCCCTCGAGGTAGCTACATCTTGAGGACCACCATGAGGCTTTTTTGTATTGATTACCAAACAAAGGAGTGAAGTTTTTTTGCCAGCAAAGTTGAGCAAAGTGCCAACAGTTCCTTTCCTGTGGGAGCGGGGTTGTTTTCCCTCTCAAGGACCTCCTTGAGCTCCCTGGTCAGTATACCCCAATTAGTGCAGTAAGACACTCTGTCATGAGGCTGTAACAGGAGGCAGTCGTCCTGGAAGATGAGACATACAGGATGGTGGTCGCTATCAAAAGAATCGGGATGAACGTGGTGGGTTGCCTGCAGCCCAATGTTGAGTGAGCAGAGGGACAAGTTAATAAGCGAGCTGTAGTTGATAGATGGGACGTAGATTGGAGTGGTTGAGTTAATGATGATGATCTCATTGTTTTCAGCCCATTGGGCTAGGGCATTTCCTCCTGGGGTGTGCCTGTACGATCCCCAGGAAGGGTGGTGGGAGTTAAAGTCACCTGTTATAATGCTCGTCTTTCCACCTGTGTGAAAGAAACCTCAGCACTTCTTGGGGAATGGTTCCTGAAGGGCAGTAAATGTTGAAAATCTGGTACATTGAGGACTCAAAATACACCTCTGCTCCCTGGAGTTCCACATCGGAGGTCGGGAAGTCAGGGATGTGGATTACACGACAGGGGAGATTTTTCTGAATTGCCATCAGTATGCCTCCTCCTCTGGAGGTGGAAATTCTATCTTTTCGAAAATTTATTCCATCAGGGAGGGCAAAATAATCAGCGAGGACGAGATGAGTTTCTTGAATGGTTAGGATGTGTGCTGAAGAGAAAAACTCTTTAGTTAGCCATGCTTTTTTCTGCTTTATGCCTCGGCAATTCCACTGGATCAAAGAAAACATTTAAAAAAAAAGTGTAGCGAAAGAGATTGGGGGGGGGGGGTGAAGTGTTTGAAACTCGGTTTCTAGTTCTTGTTCCTACGGTTTTGTTTTACACGATCTGCAAGTGTGGAATCAGTATTTTGTGACGACACTTCATTGTTGTGAGGAGGTTCAGATTCATTGGAGAGGGGTTGGGAAGGAGAGAGTTCCACGTTACTAATGGAAGAACCAACATTTGGAATGGTGGGTGGAGATGTTGGATTAAAAGTGGCCGCTAAGTGGGAAGTAATTTTTGAAAGTTGGTCAATCAGAGTTGCCAAATGTTTAATGAGAGGCTCGATGGTTTTTGTTTCCGTTGCTGGAGGTTGTATCTCCTGGGTTCCTGGTAGGCTGGAGTTATGTGGGTCAGGAGGGGCCACTGTGGGTTGCTGAGCTATGGAAGGGGACCTTGGTCGCCTTTTCTCAAAAGCCCTTTTAGCTTCGTCCCGAGATATGTGCCGGGTAGCAGCCATGTACGCAATATCCATCTCTTTTTGGAGTATGGGGCAGTGGGGTGAGTCTGCTTCATGACCTAGGTTGCAATTCATGCACTGGGCCCCAGTTGATGGGCAATCTGGCCTTTCATGGCTGTCACCGCATTTAAAACATCTCCTTGGGCTGCGGCAGAATTTCTTCGTGTGGCCAAATCGGCCGCAGTTAATGCACTGTTTAGGCTTTTCAATAAATAAAGAAATTCTCTGCCTGGTTAGCCATAAGTATGCATATTCTGAAAGTTTCCTCTGAATCACTGTCACCAAAAATTTGCTGTTGCAATCCGCTTTCCATTGGATAGACGGGTGAATTTCCGAAGTTTCGTTATGGGGAAACCTCTTTCCCACAGCTCTTCAGCAACTGCGTCCAGGGGGGTGTTCGGTTCAACATCCCTTAAGAGAAAGTGAGAGGAAATGTCTCTTTGATCTAGCTGAGTTTCGATTTTATGCCCTAGAATGTCGTTTAGTTGCAGGATTTCTGCCGCACTCTTTGCTGATAATGTATGGAAGACAAGAGATTTGGATTTTGTATATTTCATATAACTAATATCCTTGAAATGTTTCATTTATTTGAAAAGATCTGATTTCAACTGGACTGGGTTCAACGTGGGGATATGTTGTTCAGTTCCCCTAATAAATATGGTGAGAAGAGGGGAAACCAAAGTCTCTGACCATTTTTATGATGTCAAGGGGGTGATGGTCAGGTTCGAAAATGAAATTATGTTCTGGGGCCATGCCTCAATACAAAAGTAAACTTAAAATTATAAATCGACTTACCTGCTCCTTGCAGTCAGAGGGACGTCGGTTGAATGTTTGTTATTTATGGTGTGCAAAAAAGCGGCGACAGCTTGCCTTTGTTTCAAAAGGAAACCACGAGAGAGGAGCCTGCTTTTGATTCTTGAATAAATTATAGGAGAAAAGCTAGCATCAGAGCCGCTGATATCTCCAAGTCATAAAGGGAGGTATGTATGACGGAAAGAAAACAAAGAACCAACGAATACGTTATAGTTAATA
>JJRW01S0006262.1:43080-56216 GCA_001188405.1 Loxosceles reclusa | reverse complement strand
ACTCCCAAAACGTGCCTGTCAATCATTTCACCGGACTAGAATATAAATTCGTCAGAAGCGTAGCTAGCTTCCCGCCGAGACTCTCACACAGTCGGTAATCTCACCCGTAGTCTGCTAATCTAACCCAAGGTGCATCTGTTTCGGTGACGTCACTGCTGCTTACTGCTAACGGCAGTAAGCTAACTGTAAACTTAGCTTACTGCTAACGGCCGTATTACTGCCACTTGAATAAATTTCCTTTCACAACAAAGATAAGATAAAGACTGATAAAGGAAATTTTCATGAATATAAGAATGTTCAGCTTTATTTCGATAAAAACTAGTTAAATCATTTTAGATTGATTATTCTGTTGTTATGTTATATCAAGCGTTCGTCGTTGCGTGATCCATTGGAGATAGACCCCTTTATCTCGAGCCTTAGCTAATCTTACTCTGAAAAGGCGTTCCTCAGTTTTAGATATTGAATGCTTTAACTATACCTTGTAACAAACCCTCTTTGGCTGACGTCAGGACTCGAACCTGGATCGTCCAGTTCCGGACTGACGGCTTTCCCAATTACGCTACGCCGACGGGTATATGAACAGCTTATTAGCTAAGTCTTGTGGGGGGAACTTCGCATCCTGCCCGACAGCTTTGTAACGTAAAAAAAACGCTCAGAGATACTAAACACTTTTCTGCCTTTTTCGGGAGCACTTAAGCAATCTGCGCATGTATACGAACATGAGAACTCTTTTCCATTCTGATTGGTTGTAGCTAACGATTTTGACATCCTTTCTTGCGGCGGATATTGGCGAAGACTGTCGGCTTCGGATGCATTTATGGAGACCTAAATAATTGTAACCCCACAGACAAACAGATATTTTATGGTTAGTTTAGAACGCCCGTTGTGTCGCTGCTGGCATGATTCGTTAAATGGTCTTTTGGTGTTCTATAGGTTTTGCGATCGATTTCCGCACTTTCCGAAGCTTGCTTTTCTCCTAAATAGTATATATATATAAATGTCATGGTGTGATAAATAAATAAATGAATATATGACTTATATAAAAGTAAACTGATATATAAAAAATACCATGATAATACCCCAAACTACAACCAGTAATTACAGATTTTAGTTCTTCAAAGGTTTAGTGGTTGATAGCATCCAAAACTACAACTAGTAATTAAAGATTGATTGATATAAAAGTTCTTAAATTTCATTATCTGTGTGCTTTGTCTTTTTTTATTGCCACTGCATGTTAACGTGGCAGACAAAAGATGTTAAAGCAGTATAGAAAGGATGTTCTGGTGGAAACAAATTGCTGTTAAAACAGTAAGGAACTGGTACTAAGTTGGTAGATGATGCCTAACAGAAACATTCTTCATTTGTATATTAATAATTATGAAAAACGCACGATGTTTCTCTGAGACGAATACATGAGATCGGTAATTGCGCCAAGGCAAATGAACTCCAAAGTTCGCCTCGCAGGCATGCCAAGGTAACTGGCTACAACCAATCAGAATGGAGAAACGATCCCCAGGTTCGTATACATGTTAAGGTTGTTAAAATGCTTCCCGGGACCCAACCGTTGTTTTTCCATAGGCACCGGACCTCTACACCAAAGGTACACAAATGAGATTAACATTTAGCATCTAAGCGTGTACTATAGCTTTAAAACTTGGAGAAATTTCTTCTCATTGTCACTAAGCTGTTGTACAAGCATATTTAAAATATATACCAACTCACTTGGGCTAACTTATTGCGGAATTTGAATCTGCCCAAAATGCGGAACAGTCGAAAAAAAATTAAAAACTTGGCTCAAATTGTCAAGGAGAACGTTAAAAGAGATGTGCGATTTGTGCCCCCTTTGGTGTGGTTGTTAGCACGTTCGGGTACCAACCGAAAAACTACGCTTCGATTCCGGGAAGGGGCAAAAGAAACATATAGCATCACTGAGCATGTACTACAGCTACAAAACCTAGATAAATTTCTTCTCGCTGAATATGTTGTTTGAAATTTTTTTTTGTTTTTTTTTTTTTTTTTTCTATTCACTACTGGCTTACATGTCGAACCATCCATAGGAAAAAGACCATTTTGTTAGACACAGCCTTAATGAAAGGAAAAGAAATTCTATTCAATAAAACGATTATAGTGAAATAGTAACAAGATTCGAATCTATGTTCTAGTACATCGTGGATTGCGATTTTCGAAACTGCTTATTTCCCACCATATGACATAATGACATTTGCATGAGCTGATCAACGACTGCGGAAGACTGGCTCGTTGGTCATCTCAGGCTGCAATGCAGATTATCAGCTATCTGCGAGAACATCTGAAATGGAAGAGTGCATTTTGGAACGATTTACTGCAACCCTATCCAGAAGATCGCGAGTAGTGGCATCTTGACATAGATTTCCCACTCAATCACAACTCTCTGGACCTCAATCCACTGTACCAGGTCTTGTGGAGCATCCGTAAATACGGGTGCAAGAGACAGCTTGAAGTCACCGAAGATTTTATAGAGAGAATCATTTTCCCGGAGGAAAAGATCAACGCCACACTGATAGTCTAAGCGGATGTCTAACGCGTCCAAATGGGTGTGGGGAAAAAGTTCTAGCTTTAAGCTGAAGTTTGTACAAAGTGGAGGGAGGGTTAATATACGTGTGTTACAAACTATATCTATGCACGAACTTTAAAAGAAGCCGGAGTATAGGTGAGTAATGAAACTTCTTCGTGGATAGCAGATGCAGGGACAATGCCTTGTGTGGTTGTAATAGAACACCGAGAGTCTTGTCTTTCGTAAATACAATCCGTGCTTTCGCCAAACTCTTGACTGACTGAATTAAGGATTATGTAAAGATTGTAGAATTGGTCAGCCCCTATCTTGTACGCCCATGGTTGGTATGCTCGCTCTGGATATGAAACTCCGGTCTGGATTTTGGAGAAGTTCCGTTCAGGATATCCCCGTCAAAGGCACGTTTGGCCTTATGACCGGACATAGCAAAATGCCAATTCAAAAATACAAGTCAGAAATCAAATCTCAATCAAAATAAACTAAGCGTATTATTTTACTGTTAAATTCAGTTACTCAACTAAAATTGCAGTTTACTTATTGTGAAACAAAGTTCAAAACTCAACGGAAGAAAATTTCAAAGCAGTTTCAATTTCTTTCAAGGTGTACCCTTGTTCTTAGCTATTAACCAGTAACTTTCAATGTTCCTGAGAATACGTGTGCCGGAGAGAAAAACATTAATTTCAACTTCTGAAATAGCTACAACACACAAATTCCATTTAATATAGTCTTTAAAATTAATAGACTTTTGTAACCACTTAAAGTTGATATTTTATAGCAATATTTTTAAGAAGTCAAAACTGATAAATAAGTGACTTTTTGTGTTACGAAAAAAATCTAATGTAATTTTGTGAGCTGCTTAAAGCCTGTTCAAATTCCCATTAAAGGTTTAAAGGTACCTCTTGTTTGAGTTAATAATGTTCATGTTAATAAGAGAACTTGACACTTCACCGGTATGAATGATTCCCCAGGCGAAAAATTACCGAAACGAAGTCAAAACAATCATTTTCATTAAACATCAATTCGCATTTACAGCGTAATTAATCTTGCGCTTGTTGACGCTTTTCTAAAATCAGATGCAATTTACAGAGGGTAGCGGTTTAATCACATGTCATAGTAATGACGTCATAGGAGTAGGTCAGTCTAGCGAAAGCAAGTTGACTGGATTAAAAGCCGCCATCATAGGGTTTGCACGTCAAACCGCTACAACCTTGAACGGCTGAAAGCTTGATTCCTTTGGATGAACTTCTGATGGGTGGTGGCGAGATCCGTGGGTTAACTCTAAGTATAACAATCAAGGGTTTTGATAATATTGTGTTTATTAATTGATGAATATTTTGGGCAGGTTGGCCTCCGTGTTCGGCACTGCTATACCAGGGAGGGGAACCACACAGCCAAGTGGGGTCAGAATGCAGGTAATGTAACCCTATTCAATGACGGAATAACAGACTCTATTGACAATTGCTTTATTAAGCAAAAATATCTATCTCTAACGGGATTCAAACGAGAACTCTTGTGGTTTACAGTCCGATAATAGAACCACTGTGCCACTAGAGCGGCAAGAATCGATTTGTGGAGTTTTAGTACTTTGTAGGAAGGTTGTAAAAAAAAAAGTTGTCGACGCCTGGATTCAAACCAACGGATCTGTCATCTCTAGAGTGACCGCTTTACCGGCGAAGCTATGCCGACGAAGTGACTGGGTAGCTTATTTTAAAGTCTTTTCTGGGTGGACATTACAAGGTGAGAGTCCATGTAGGACACTCCACTCCCAGAGAGGGGTAATTACCCAGGTCAGTGTAGTCAGGATACAGGTAGTGAAACCATATTCAATGACGGACCTTTGAAAATGGATTTATTACACAACGTTCATGCCCTAATGTGATTCAAACCCGAGCTTTTGTGATTTGTAGTGTGATAATAAAACCACTATAGCGCGAGAGCTACTGTTCTGAGAATATATAAATACTCGAGTAATTATGCACTGAATATGTTAAACTCTAATTAATCGAGATTCTTTTAGCGCATTTGAAGATCGCAATTAATTCAATTGGAAATTTTAGACTAAAATCGCAACAATCTTATGCAGCAAAATGTTCTATAAATGGAATAGAAAAACAGAATTTGTGAAATAAGATCTAAAAACCGGAATAATAAAAACTGGAAGAAAACTCCTACTCCAGAAGGGAGAGTTAAGGAACAGCGTTTCTCGATTCGAAGGAGTATTTTTAAGCTAGTGAATTGTTCTGTTTCTTTTTTGTTTGCCCTTCTTTCTCTCGGAATATTTCGTTTCTGCAAAGTCGTTAACAGAAATAAAAACTGTAAATCACGTTTCACGATAAACAGCTTTTAAATGTCACTTCCTTGCGTCGGTAACAGTACTTACCTTCCTTTTAACGTTAGGTTAGAATTTAAAAAAAAAAAACAAAGGCAAGACACGTAAAGCGTGCGGAGAGCAGGTTAGACAAGAAAAATGTTTCGACGCTTTCATTTGTTTTCGCGATACAGCAACGATGGATAAGTCGATTTTCGCCAGTCACTTACTTTTCAGAAAACTAGAAATCAAAAGAGATTTTCTCGAAAAGCACCTTTTATTTTGCAATTCGGGAACATCGGAAGATACATTTGTCTTCGATATTGAAGCAGTTTCTCTTCTGAAAGTGTGGCAAATTGTTCTCTACGCTTGAAGCATTTGAACGTACCACTTACCCGTCATAGACGTCGGTTGAGCGTACCTCTGGCCTAAGGAATTCACACGCGCCGTTCGGGAATAAGCTCTTCTCCTGACTTTCACATATGTGCCACCGTCCAACTATCGCACAAAGTTGGCCAGTCACTGAGTACGAATAACATCGTGGCCGTTTCACGAACAGACTTTCCAAATGGAAAAGCCAATTAGTATACCACGTTCTGAATGTCACGTTTTCTCTCCAATTTTACATTTTACGTTTTGCAGCAATATGCTCCACTCTTACCTGAACCCATATAAACGTGCCTGAACTCTCTCTTTCGAGGCCAGTGGAAGAATTCCCCACACACAGGGAAGAGTGTCCCGATCATTTTGATGAGTGTATGTTTTACAAAAAAATGCTGTTATCTAAAATAAGCAACAGCTACACGAGACATCAGGCCTTCAGGTGTGCGATTTTGCCGCGTTATCATTTTATATTTCCCCAGAGGACATGTGACTTATGCACGTAGGGGAGTGGCCACCCAGGGCACTGAGCTCTGCGTCGTATTCCTCTTTATCCTTGCGGCGACACCTTTCCTTTTTTCTCTTCACTTCTATTCTTTCTACTCTCCTCTATCTTTTTCGTTTTTGCTCCTTTTTTTTGAGTTATAGCAAAGCTTGGTATTCCACGTAGCCATAGTCTGTGATAGTGGGGGAGGGATTATGACTCCACCTTAGCGTGGCTGCATGCTTTCCTTGTACGGCTACCCGTGTCGCTGGAGGAGGGGAACTTGGCTGTTGAGGTGCGAGGTACTGTCCTCGGTGCACTGCTTTGGCATCAGATCATTTGCCCCATCGGGCGCTTCAGTTGTGGCCCCTACTGAAGCATTCGGCGGGACGGCGGGTCACTTCGAGTTTCCTCTTCCCAGGTTAGAGTGAACTTATCGCTCGGATGGGAAGGATTGATCTGGCGTCATTCTACTTCATCTTGTTGAGGTCCATAGTGGGTACTGCCATCGGGTGCCGAATCGCTTTCTTTTACACAATGTTATTTCTCATTTAATTTCAAGTGGGGTCGAAAAACAAGTCCGAATAGAGTTCTCTGACTTACGTGCTGCACGAACTGTGCCAACGTATATTCTCATATCTTCGATTCTGGTCTCTTGAAATTATCGTCATTCATCATTTGGAAAAGTCTTTATTCATTTACTGGCACGCCTCAGTCAGTTAAGATACTAGGATCGGGTGATTTGCATGTTGAAACATCTTCTTCACAGCAGTCTCGTTTTCTATTTTAACGTATATCTTTACGTTATTGATCTTATCTTTATGACTTGGGAGCTCTGTTCCCTAATTTGTGTAATGTTATTGACAACGGAGAGGGTCTCCGCAGTTTTTTTTCTTTTATATGTAATCTGTGTGTGTGATATTGGTTCCGTTTTTCCTTGTGTTTTGACGAGGGGATTCTGTTTCCAATTTTTTTTTTTTCTGACGGTCGGCCGTGGTGGGCTTTTGCCTGTTGCCGACTTTGATGTTTGTATTTGTATCTATTTTAACGTATATCTTTACCAATTTGCCGGCTGCGGTTACACCAAACGGAACTCTGAATACCTCCCTCGGTGTGACACCTGAAGTATATTTTCTACATATCACTGAGGAGGAGCTCCTGGCACAACTCTCAGATCAAGGAGTTACGATAGTGTTACGTATTTGTATTCGCAGGGATGGACAGATTGTTTCTACCAGGCAAAATATTGTGGCTTTTAACAAGCCAAGGTTTTTGCTATTCATGACGACGGAGAGGGTTTCCGAAATTTTATGGGTTTTTAGACATGGTCAGCCATGCTGGGCATTTTCCTGTTGTTGACTTTTAGTTTGTATTTGTGTTTGTAAGCCTGTATTACCGTCTGGTTACCTCGCATATCTTGTTTGCTGATATGGTTCTCTATAACTCGCTCCGCTACTTTAAGTGTCAGCGCTTCAGCTCATGAGGCAATTGCTGGTGTTTTCAAGTCGCAAGGGATTTCAGTACTACTCCGTATCTTCTGCACCTGCACTCAGGGAGACTTCCCAAAGGGTTTTTCTTTCAGCTACCGACATCTGCAGAAGAAACGTCTCCTGGGGCGAATAAAACTTCCAAAAAAGCGAAGCCGACGCCCAAAGGTTTCGATGAGCTCCGAAAAAATAAATAAACGGACGTAGTTATTCATAGGACAATAAATATTTTGAATTATTTGAGTGCTCTTTCCATTTTTGAGGAGGAGGATTGTATGGATGCTGCCTCTTCTGCTGATAGAGAACATAATCTTGCCCAAGCAGAAGACCACTCGATCTATGCCGCCGTCGTCACTTCCTGCTTAAATTATTTTGCGTACTACAATCATACTAATAAAACTGCCATGGTTTGCGAGCCAACTTCGATGATTTGAAGCGGTGGTTGTTGTACATTCGCCCTACAGGAAACCTTTCTGCCGACAATCCAGGTAGAGATTCGTTGCAATGGTATTTATTGTACTAATTTTATCGACTTCCCTGAAACTCGCGGACACGTTGCTATTCTCATCTGCAAACATGTGCCGTCCATAACTCTATCGCTTCAGACGCCATTATAGGTTGTTGCATTGCGTATCTTTATCGGTCATACGCTCTCGATTTCCTCTGTGCATGTATCCCAGGAACACTATGTTGCGTTTTCGGTTCTTGAAGATTTATCGACTCAACTTCCAAAACCATATCTCATGGTACTAGATTTCAACGGGCACTGCAAGCATTGGACTGCCCTTCTACCAAACGCCAGGATCGAGTTGTCGACGCCTTCTCACGGACCTCGACTTGTCTCTGATCAATACGTATTTTCAGGCCACGACGCAGACCTTAACTGCTTTTGATCTGTCTTTTGCAATCCGTCACAGTTTCCCTTGTGGTAGTTGCCTTTCAGACTCCCTGGAGAGTGACAATGTTCCAATTTTGTAGACGTCGTCTACTACAACTGGTAGCTAGTACTCTAGCTTGTCGTAGTGAAAAATTGATTTTGCCATTTGGAATCTTTTTGCATCATTATCTGTGTTGACGGAAGACATGATTTACATTACATCCATCAATCAAAAAGTGGAACAGATGATTTCTTGTATTCTCTTAGCACCTGCGTTTTCTGTACCAAGAATATAGAATCATCGACAATTTACTCTTCCTGGAGACGTTCGATATGCTCAATTCATGTCTATCTTCTTTGACCTGGAGAAAGCCTAGGATCCCACCTGGTGCTATGGAATTATCCGTGACCTGAATCCTAAGGGCTTCCTAAATCCTTCCAGTGTTCATGCAGAACTTCTTAGTTGATCGCACATGCCAGGTTCGTTTTGGCACAAAACTTTCCCGCCCCTTTCCCCAAGAAGAAGGGCCCTTTCCCCAGGGCGCAATTTTCAGCCTCACCTTATTCATCAGTAAATTGAATCGCATTTTGTCTCCATTTACTCCAGGAAATTCACTGTTCGATGTACATTGACGACCTGCTCACTTCTGTGAATAGATGCAACTTCTGGAATGTCGCTTACAACTCAGGTTCAACGGGATGCTTCTTTGGGCGAATGACAACTGGTTTTGCTTTTAACCAGTAAAGACAGCCTGTATGCTCTTCTGACACAGACGAAGGTTGCATCCCGATCCGAGTCTCAGTCTTCTGCGATCAACTGCGATTCATATAGGATCCACTGCAATTCCGGGTGTTTCCAAAACCCGTTTTCTCGGTGTCATCTACGACCGATCGCTCACTTTTGAGGCCAATCTTTGTTAGCTGAAAGTGAAATGTGCTAAGGCCGTTGAATATCCTCAGTCTTGTCATCTGCCTCTTGGAGCGCAGATAGTCTATCGCTTCTGGTCGCTGACCCGATCTAAACTGGATTATGCTTGTGTTGGGTAAGGTTCAGCTCGTCTATCCCGTTTGAAGCTGCTTCATCCCGTGGTTCAGCAAGCATTCCGTTTCTGCACTGGCACTTTCAGAACTTCTTCATTTCGGAGTTTCTATGCCGCGGCCCACGACCTTCTACTTGAGTTACGTCGTCAGCAGCCGCGCCTTCGATATATTTCACTATGCTTCAGGTTCAACTGGCAAATACTTCATTGCGCCGTGTGTTTGAACCCGACAATGTTCGTCTCTTTACTGCATGGTCGTGTTGAGCTTCAACTGTCGGCTTTCGGATGCGTTCATTACTGAGTGCGTTTGGATTGAACATTTATGAAACTCCACAAAATGTTGTGGTTTGTCTGGCACTATGGGAAAGGGTTCAGGCTTCAGTTTGCTTCGACCTGTGCCGGTTTGCCAAATGCACCACTCCCCGCATTTAGGATGTGCAGTTCCACCTTGCACATCATGCCACATGTTTTCATCATGTTCCAATCCTCACCGACGAGTCCAAATCTGACGGACACGTTGTATGTACTGTAGTTTGCGGGCTATTTCGTTTGCTGACAGCCTTCCTGCACAGGCATCGATTTTTACTGCAGACTGATTCATCTCCTTGGTGTTAGATTGATTGGTTGGTTATTTGAAGTTTAATGGCACAAGAGCATGTAAAGTCCATGCTATGTACCAAGCGTAAGGTGATCACAAAACACTATGCCAGTCCATGTCATGCGGCGTTATGCCAGAAACACCATGCTAGTCCTCGTAACACCAAAAGGTGAGTCCGAGGGTCCTCTGCGTTAGAACACATTCGTCATCATTGTTGCGATCCTGTGTGTACTCCGACTAACTTAGTGCTTTGTAGGCTCGTGTTTCTTTGTAGCCCCTCATCGCCCTGTGTTGCGACATATCCATGTTATTTTGTGATGCCTGAGTTCTCGAGAATATGATGTCTAACTTTGCTGGATTCCCGGCCACGTCAGCATTTCTGGGAACAAGGCAACAGACTGTGTCGCGAAATCATCTCCTGATCGTCTGCGAATACTTATCCTCTACAGAGAGTGGAGACCCGTTATACGAGCCCGTCCTGATGATCGTTACCAATTTCTATGGGACACACAGACTGCGAACATGCTGCATGTCGCTAAATCTAGAATTGCGGACTGTCCGTGCAGTTCTCGCCGTTCTCGACGACAGGACGTGTTACTTTGATGTTTACGGATTGGACATACCCTCTTGACGTATGAGTTTCGTTTTCGTGGGGAAGAACCACCACGTTGCTCGCATTGCAGTTCATCTGTTACTGTGCATCATATACTAGTTGCGTGTATTTAATTCTCGTATTTTTGACCTTCGTACTATTTTAGAACCATCATTGGATTTTAAAGTTTTGAAACGTTTTTTGATCTTTTTTTACGTTAAATTTAGTTGCCTTTTCATCGGCTTCATGACTCTTCATTTTATCTCTTGTCTCACTCTACTCATCATACGCCCACCGCACACGTAATAGAAAAAGGCTTGAAGAACGGCTCACAAGCCCGAGTTTTGATACTACTGGTACACCCACAAACACTGGTTAGGCGCATCATGCGTATTTGTGGCGGCTGTACTGTACAGGGGGTGCATATAAGACATCTTGTTTTCTTTTTCTGCTCGTTAGTTTCATCTTTTGTTTTGGTTTTTGCATTGTTATTGTCTTTGTCTTTCACAGAATGACTTTTTGAGTTTTGTGCCACTGAACCTCCAACAGCCAACCAACGACCAACTAACTCTTTATTTACCGGCGAACGTTTCAATGTGGTTACGCACTTTTCTGAAAATACTCTTTGTTGAATGAAATTCAGTTCGAATAAGAAGAATGCACTGATGAAGGGGGAGAAGAACGGTGCCCTGAGATGTGTGCCACCATATCGGAAAACTGGCCTGTGCATGAAGAAATGTCACAGCAATCCCAGACCTGAAGAATCTCATGAAGATACCCGCAGTGAATTGTGTCGCGAATTAATTAAAACCTAAAATGTAGGAGAAAAATGTATTATATTGAAACAAAAACCAACTAGCCCCATCTGGTGTCGTTCAGAGAAAAAATCAGAAGTGGCGCTGCGCATGCGCAGAAGCGTGGGAAGATTACGTCAGCGCTCGGGAAGAGAAAAAATATGCGAGCACATTATATTCATTTCTCGCCTTCGACACGAGGTTCGTGAAGAATCCCTCAGCCTTCAAAAGGCTGAAGCGTATTAGTTGGGAGAGGATGCTGACAGGCCCTTCGGTTGAAGGATTTTTGTTCGAATTTAAGAGTCTGTAAGAAGTATTCGATTTAAGAATTGGATTGTTTTTTCTTCCTTTTTCTTTAGCCGGGTGAGTAGGTGTTCTGTTTTGTTTTCTGTAGGAGTACTCAAGGATCTCCGAAGTAACTCCGCGCGGATTTCTACGCTTTTCGACAGTGTGATCTGGACTCTGAGCTGTCGTCGGTTTCACGGATTCTTTTAAACCATACTTCAAATGAAGTAAAAGTACGTTCTGAAACCTAGAACACAACAAAAGAGTCTGAAATAGAATAAGGCTTAGAATCAGCGTTTGTCATCCATCTCGTAGTAGTTTTATTACTATTGCAACCGTTGTCGCAACAGGACTTTAAAATTTGGACTGAGAGAAATGTGGGGCAATCCATTTTTGTTAATTTTAATTACTTGTTAAACTTTCAGTCCTTTTTCTTGACTTCGCGTTCTCCTTATGATTGGATATTATCTAGAAAGCTTTCCAACGACAGAGGTAATCTGATTTTAACAGTAATTTAATAGTTGCAAACCAATTGGTAAATGTTTCAAGCAATTAGGAAAATGGGAATTTCACCTTGGTTCCTGCATGGTGAAGGGATCTAAGCTCTTCCCGCATGTTGGCGTTTGCAACGTGTAACATTAGCGATATTAATTTCTTGACATTAAATGTTAGGTATAAATTGAAAATAATAACTACCCTTGAAATCTATAAGCAAATGTAGTTGCCAGTGTTGTATTGTGAGGCTTGAAGACTATTTTTACTATATGCTTATTTTGTGCCACCTCTTTCTAGCCATTGAAACTGCCTTTAATTTTAATGGCCGAAATACTATATCAAATATTCTTTCTTCACATAAATCCCAGAACTTTCTGCAATATCGCAGTCCCCAGTGATTTACTGTCTGAATTTTCTTTGGTTCTCCGATAGCTTTTTCAGGAGTACATGATTTAGCAATTTTATATAAATCCTATTTAAAGCGAATCTCGAAAGCATCCGATATTTATTATATCTTCCAATGCGCTTGATATTTGACTTTTTTCGTCTATTTAATCAGTAACATTTTGCCAATTTTTATGTTTTTGATCACTATATGCATGATTGTTAATTTAATCGTATTTTTAAGTTACGTAGTCATATGTCGTTCGAATAAAAAATATCATTGTAGAATAAGATTAAAATCTGCTAGCTTAACGTATTATTGTAATACCAGAATGCGTCTAATTATAACAAAATCATAAGTTTCACAAATAAATCAAATAAAAATTTACATATATAAATTTAACAAAATGCAACTAGATAATTATTTGCGATTGACTTCTGTAAACAGAAAATTCGCTATTGTATACGTGTTATGATATGTACGGAAATACACGTCCAAGAAAGCTGCTTCCATAGGAGAGTAATACAGTTGTCAATAGGTTCTTACATTCAAATGCTCGTCGTCAAAAACCAACATGTCCCCGAAAGTAATCAAAAGTAAATTTACGAAAGTAAGTCAATTCGAATTTCAGTCCGACATTTTCCCGCAAGTTCGAATGGGAGAAAGATTCTTGGGAACAATGTGAAGCTATTTTGAAATTTAGCGTCATTGAAATTCTACATTAAGGTTTGTGTTTACTTGCTTCGCACTGAAGAAACGTAAAGTTATGACAGTAAAATTCTGTATTGTAATGGTCCTAGTAACGAAATACTCACTGCCGACTGTTGAAGTCTTTACGATTACTTTCCTGATAGTTGAA
>JJRW01S0006254.1:31367-41449 GCA_001188405.1 Loxosceles reclusa | reverse complement strand
GTTGAATTGAATTATGTCTGCAAAACGTAGTTATTCTACGAAGTCACGTAGAGCTTCAGACGCTCTGTTTTCTGGCTCCGACGGAGCTCAGATTAAACATTTTGATATAATGTCGAACACACGTGCTCGTAGCGTTGACTTATCCGTGTCAACAAAGAAAGACATTGTAACGCATGAGAATAAAATGGAAAGTGCACATACATGAAAGCATAACAAAAAAACAAGACACACACAAAAACACTTATGCGAATTTTATTGCTTTGAAATGATGGAAAGAACATGAAGAGGAGTTCAAAGATATCAATTTGGATACCTGTAAATGACAAAAAAACAGTGTTTGAAGGTGCCGAAGAATTTGTAATATGCTGCGTGGTCTTCTCGAGCAGCTAAGATTGTTGCCCACGTTTCCCATGGATGCCATGAGGTTGTCGATGAGGCTTTAGGAAATTTCGTTCCACTCTTCAGGAAGTGCAATCTCCAAGTCCCAGGTAGTCAAAGGACAAAGGAGGCATTGGGCTTGCCGCAATGTGTCGTCTGAGTGTGTCTCAGACATGCTCTATCGGATTTAGGTCAAAAGAGAATGCTGGCCACTCCATAAACTCTATTGTCTGCATTTCAAGCATGCTCTCCACAAGTCGAGCTGTGTGAGGTCTCTCGTTATCATGCATTAAAAGAAAGGGATAGCCAATGGCGGCCGCGTAAGGTACGACATGAGATTGGAGTATCTCGTCTGCATATCTTTCGGCCATCAGACTACCGTTGCAGATAATATGCAGGTCCATGGGTCCACAATTCTGATTCCAGCCCACACCATCAATCCGCGTTGTCTGTAACGTGATCTTTCCTGTAGGAATGCGGGATCATTTTGAGTGACGCGTTCCTTCCAAACCACAACATGTCGGTTGTCACACTCAGACTGAATCGGGACTCGTCAGTGACAAGCGCGTGAATCCACGTTACGTCCGATTTCGATGTTCATCAACCCATCTTGTTCGGGGAGCATTTTGAATTAAGGTCAAAGAAAAGAAATTCTTTCCAGGTTTTACAGCTGTCGTAAACTTTAAGAGATGCTAAATGTACTTTGTCTCTCCCTGGGATCGAACCACGGTCTTTCGGTTGGTACCCAAATATGCTATCCACTACACCAGAGGAACACAAACCAGGTAGATCTCAGGTGGTGGCGAACCAGGATCTCAGAGAGGTGTAGTGGATAGCATATTCGGGTACCAACCGAAAGACCCTGGTTTGATCCCAGGGAGAGACAAAGTACATTTAGCATCTCTTAACGTGTATGACAGCTGTAAAACCTGAAAAGAATTTCTTTTCACTGTTTAGAAAAGCTGTCGGGCAAAATATAGTTGTATGCAAAGGAATACACACGAATAGCCTACGTGTATACAGGCTATCTTTGTCAAGTCTGTTTCGGACTGTTTGGCTTGACACTCTACGTCTTGTTGCCGAAAGAAACTGTCTTTACAGCTGAGTAGTATTGTGTGTTCTGCTTGGAAGAGCTGTTAATCCGAGAAACCTGTCGTCATTTGCTGTGGTAGCATGTTGGCGACCTTACCCTGGCCGATGTCTAACATTTCCTGCTTCTTGGAATCGAGTCCAAGAGATTCCGCTACACTCTTCTGTATTTGTTCGGCTTCTAGTCTCTTGATAAATGGCCAGGCCATGGATTCCGGTAAATCACGTTGTTAACAAATTGTAAAATGAACTTTTCTCAAAAGGAAGGGTTGGAACCACTGTGTTTTATGAACGCGGGACAGTGCAAACAAGTAGCTTCTGTGAAATCGCGATCCTTTTCCTGGTATCTGCCGTCAGGAACTTTGATCTCCATATGATGTTTTCTTTTGCTGTCTGCTATACTCTTGACTATTGGTCTTTCAATTTACATTAAGTATAAATAGATTTATGCGCGTAATGTCGGTAAAACTATGTCCGCCCCCAGTTGTTTGAGCAGTGAATTTGCTGTAGAAATACAGCATGATGGGAAGGAAGGAAGATAAGATAAAAACTTACAACTAATTTTGAGGCGCAAAGCATGTTGTAATCCCTAATAAGAGTAGAGTCTCCTGTGGCTGCAACAACCGTTCCAATCCAGCTAGGCATCTAGTCGAACAGAGTGTGGATGGCAGGTATAGGGACAGCATTCCATGCGGCTTTAAAACTATGCCTCAGTTCATGAATGATACTAGCTGGCAGTGGTGGTGTGCCAGTCTCTCAGCCACCATTGATCAGACGTTCTCAATTGACGAGGGATCTGAAGAATGTGCAGGCCAAGGCAACAATCGAACCCCTTCTGTATCGACGAAGGTTAGGACAGCATAGGCAACACGTGGTCGTGCATTGTTTTGTTGAAAGACAGCGTGGCGGAGGCCTCGAAGATTGGGAAAAGTCTCACGGGCCTTAGCACATAGGAAATGTAAAGGTGGTTGTCCAAATTAACAGCTAAGCCAACAAGAAGTGACCGGGATGTGCACCCAATGGCATCCCATGTAATCACTCCAGGTGCAGATTCCGTGTGGACGATGACGAATGCAAGTTGGTAATAGTAGTTCCCTTCAGTGGCTCAACACATGTATGCGGCCATCATGATGCTGTATTCAGAACTGGGATTCGTCTGAAAAGACGACGTGACGTCATTCCTGCGACCACGTTCATCATTGAACGCACCACTGCAAGCACGCCTATCTCTGCTGCAGCGTGAAAGAAGCCGCAGCAATGGTCGCTGTGCTGTCAATGCGCGGTGCTGCTGGAGACCGTACTGCCACTTTACGTCCCGCAAATGACACATGCTTATGTCTCAGGGTACGTGGCGTGGCTGCACTATCCCACATGGTCGTGCTGAGAACATGTCTGTCCTCTCAGGTGTTAGTGACCGGAGGCAGCTGTGATCACGCAGGACGTTCTGCATGGCCCTCCCGGACCCATCGATTCCTTATTCTCGCGACAGTCGCCAACGTGACTCGACTAGCGCGAACAGTCATTATTGCGGGACGATAAATCGCAGTCCCATTAGGCCACGACCCTGCCGCAGTCAGATTTCGAGGCATGGTGGTAGCGGTGGTAGAGTATAACAAGACCTTTACACAAAAAAGCAACGTGCGAACGCGATTTCCACTTTACAATCTTCCCTTTTATACAGATTGTGGGGTGACGTTAGTCCTACCTGTTTTACGAGCATGCGTTGAAATGCTAACCCTGGGCTTATCCCGGCGTGTAGTACCATTCAAGCCAATTTCGTGTTTGTTCCATGCCGCCTTCATGTTGTAGCAAATTTAGTGGCCATCAGTGCAATATATCATATTCACCATTAGCTAAATGATTCCGTCATATTTGTGGTTGACTGCATTGTGAAACTGCCTGAAGCAACACAAGTTTGCCTGGACGAACAACTAGGCTAATTCCGAAACAAACTTTACAGAAGAATTAATACGGGTGACATTTAATTAAAAATTAAATAATAGACCATGTAATGTCCACCCACAAAAGATCAAAGTAAGAATAGAATTACAGCGTCGGCGTAGCTTAACAGGTAAAAGCAGTTCCTCCGGAGGTGAACGTTCCGGGTTCGATTCCCGGCGTCGATATGAAGTAAAGATTTCTTTACAACCAATCACTAAAACTAAGATAAATTTTAAATTACCGCATTTACCATTTTCGCAAATGATGTTAAATTTTTATTCATTATGCACGTGATCCCAGAAGTCATTCAGAGAGGCTAACGTTTATGTGACATTATGACAGTAAATAGATGTTCAACTACGCATGAGAAAAGCCGCTGAAACGCTGTTGCAGTTTATGTAAGACCCACTTCCAATCCATTCCATATCGTCCATTAAGAAAGGGAAATCTTAGCTTTTTAAATTAAGGAATCTAGAAAATGACTCTTCGAGACAATTTTGTAAAACCGATTTCCTGATATTGGAGAGAGTGACTCGTTCCGGGCCATTTGTAACGCCGTTTTCATTCATGCACTCTAACTGATGTCTCGTTCTTGCTTTTACATACGGAAACGTGACACTCTACATTAAAAGCAGAAGATAAACATATTTAACGTAAGTGTGTGGCAACATGTCTTTTTTTAAAGTAGAAATCGTTTAAACGGGAAATAAAAGGAAGAAGGGAGTGAGAGAGAGAGAAGAAGAGAAAAACGAACAGGAACAAAAAAGAGCAAAACAAACAAAGGTTGAGTACTAATTAGAAGTTGTTTAGAGATAAAATTAGGCAAAATTGCAATGAACTAAATATAAATTTAGTCACTAATTGAAAAATAGAATTTGTGAGTGAAAACAATTCACAGTGAAATGCGCGAAAACTAAACCGTGATTATTTTCACAAGGCTTACAATTCATTCTTGCACAAACTGTAACAACACTTAATAAAACAAAGAAGGCTTTCGTTTTTATTTAAAAGACCGAAAGGAACTGAGTCAATTTGTAAGGTTTCTCCCCCCCTTTACAAAATACTTCGAAAATAAGCTGCCAAATACCTGTCCGCGTAGTTTAACCAGTAAAGTGGTCATTCTAGAGATGGCAGATCCGTACGTTCGAATCCCGACATTGACAAAATGGGAGTTTCTTGACAATGGCGCCCGAACATATGGACTCACACTAGTGGCCCAGGACTAACCGTTGGGTCCACCGCTCGAGATCAGGAGGTACCCTGACCTCACTCTCAACGCGCGGGTGGATGTAAGGTTCTTCTCACAAAAGATTTCGAAAATAAGCTGCTCGGATACATGGCGGCGTAGTTTAACCAGTAAAGCGGTCACTCTAGAGCTGACAAATCAGTTATTTTGAATCCTGGCGTCGACTAAAGGACAGGTTTCTTTACAATTTGCTGCTGATGCAGTTCTTTCGCAATTTGAGACATTTTATTACGCTTTGCAAGTGAGACTTTAGAGGATATATGATTTCATTTTCTTGAAAAAAAAAGTTGATTGTTTTTCATAAGGAGATGCATTTTATGTGTTAAGAAAGGCAAATATATGATGCGCAAATGAGAAAAGTCATGTCATTTTACACTGCTGTTCATAGAAATAGCGACTCCAAGTAAGACACGAGTACAACAAAGGTATTTATTGAAAGAAGTACATACACTATCGGGCCAAAAGTATCCGGATACCCAGTGGTACTGAGGCATATATTAATATGATGTTGGTCCCCTTTTGCATCGATGACAGCCTGCACATTTCTAGGGAGACTTTTCACCAGTTTTTTGATAAATGGTCATAGGAATGGACTTTTAGGCGTCCATCACATCGGAAGTGAGTGCTGGCAGTGAGGGTGCTCGGTTTGGCTGGTGACGTAATCGGCGTTCTATTTCGTCCCAAAGGTGCTATATGGGATTGAGATCGGGTCTCTGAGAAGGCCAGTTCAGCTTTTGAACATCCATTTCTTCAAACCATGGCTGCACAAGTCTCGATGTGTGAATGGAGCAGTTATCCTGCTGGAAGAGAAATGGGCCTTCCCCGAAATATTGCCATGGAGTTGGGAGAGCAGCATTGTCCAGAATGTCCACATACATCTCAGAGTTCATGTTTCCAATCACAGGCACGACGGGACCCAGGCCAAACCTGAAAAACACCCCTATACCATGATGCTGCCACCACCAAACTTGACAGTCGGCAAAATGCAGTCACATTTAAGATGGGCTCGCCGGGCATCCGCCACACCCAGACGCGGCCATCGGACTGCCAGATTTTAAAGCGAGATTCATCACTCCAAAGAACATTTTTTCGCATGTCCACAGTCCAATGACGGTGAGCTTTGCAGCATTGCAATCGACGCTTCGCATTCTGGGAAGTGATGTTCGGCTTGTGAGTGGCTGCACGACCATGGAATCCAAGGTTCTGTAACTCTCGACAAACAGTCCTGCTGTTAGCGCTCACGCCCGATGAACTTTGGAACTCCTGAGTGATTTCAACCAACGAGGATTTGCGATTTTGTGTCATGACCCTTTTCAAAGTTCTACAGCTGCGTTCACTAACGTTTTTTGGCCTGCCACTTCGATTTTCTGCAGTGTCACTGCCGCGAGACATTTCCACGCCCAATTACATTACTCACAGTGGATTTTGGCTTCTGTAACATGTCCGAAATTGCACGAACAGATTTCCCACAAAGGTGGCATCCCACTATAATGCCACGATCAGTGTCACTAAGCTCCTCTGACTTACTCATTGTCTCACAAATACATACATATGACCTGACAAACCACAACTACCGCTTTTACAGCTGTCGGTTATGCATCAAATTATGTCACCGGCCAGATCCACTTCCTTCGGTGGGTGTCCAGCTACTTTTGGCCATACAGTGTATGATGTAAGGTATGTCTGATTAAGATTGCAAGACTATAAGCCAAAAGGAAACGTGCTAAATTTAGTACTTTGTGTGTGTGCACTTTGAGCACTTATAACTGGTGACACACGGCGTATCAGTCACCGATACATAGTTTGGAAAGCTTTTTGTGGAATGTTATTTCAGTTTCAATATGTATCCACAATTCGTGAGTCGTAGTTGCGCATGATAACAACGAGTCAACCTTATGGCATTCGTATCTGACACATGTTGGATGGAGGAAAAATCGGGCGACGGTGAAGGCCAGGGAAAAGGTGACATTTGGTTATCACAAAAGAAACGTTGCGCAATGCGTGCGAAATGGGCCTGTTGGAAGGTCGACCCAGAAATGTTAGGCAGCAATGGTGATGCTTTTGATTCCAAGACCTCACGAATGTACTGCAGATTAGACATGGCGTCTGCGATTCGAAGGCAAGAGCGTGAATGAAATGTGATAATACCCCAAACCATGACGATCACGGTAGGGCCACTATGACGCTCTGCAATGCAGCCTTCTAGATGGCGTTCCTCACGTTCCTCCTGGTGAACGACGATTCATCCGTCAAGGGTCCACAAATAAAACTTAGACTCGTCGGAGAAAACGATATGCTTCCATTCCGAGTTCCCATTATCTACGTTCTATACATCATTGTAGTCTCTGACATTGATGATAGGTGGTCAACGAAAGTTGCAAACAGCTGCGAGCCCTCTTTGTTGCGAAGCAGTGTTTGCAGTCATCGGCCGATGTGTTTCTGTTTACCACTGTTGTGCTATCGCTGTTGAAGTTACTTCACGATCTATCACCGCTATTCGTACCAAGCGTCTATTTTTCCATTCTGACGTGCCTGTTGTAGCTGGACTGCCCTCACGTCGATATGTAGAGTCTTTCCTGCCAGTTTTGGCCAGAAGTGCACTCTCCTTTTGAGAGTAACTATTCATAATTTTATCTAGTCATTGTGCCAGTCACTTGAGGTGTACATTTTCAAATGCACATCATTATACTACTGTCCTGTCCAACACGTGCTGCGGTACGAGAAATTACCTGTTTTTGAAGTCTGCAATTCTTCTTCCACCGATGTCCTTGAGTTGTTCAGAACGTAAACATGCCTCCTCGCTCTGCGACGACGCAAACTTATGCCCTGTCAGTGTAATTACGATAGACTTTACCGATATAATGATTGAAGTTTGCTTTTTACTGCCCTTTTCTATCATAGAGTCAGATTTCAATCTCGATTGCGCCCGCATCTTCTTCATATACGCAGCCGAAATCGTAATCATTTGCATCTTTGATGCTAAATAACCCGTGTCAAGGTTATAGGGTCTATCCCATAAATATTTCTCCGTGGTGCAATTTTCTGGACAGCACTGTACAATGCAGCGTGTAGAAAGCTACGTAACTACGATTTCGTAGCAGCTCTTGAGGCTGCCGTACGATTTTCCCGCAGTTGTCCGAAGACCGTTGTGGTGTTGGATGTAAAGAAACACTTACTTTTTGTAGACGCCGGGAATCGAACCCGGAACGTTCAACTCCGGAGGAATTGCTTTAACCAATTAAGCTACGCCGACGCTGTATTTCTATGCTTACTTTAAAGTATCTTGTGGGTGGACATTACAACCTCCCCCACTCGAAAGAGAGGTCAGGGTACGACCTGACCTCGAGTGGTGGACCTAACGGTTGGGTTCTTTGTCACTAATGTGAGTCGCAAAGTTCGGGCGCCATTTGTAAAGAATAATTTGCCCTTCTCGTCGACGCCGGGAATTGAACCCGGAACGTTCACCTCCAGAGGAACCGCTTTTACTGGTTAAGCTACGCCGGCCCTGTATTTCTATGCTTACTTTGAAGTCTTTTGCGGGTGGACATTACATGGAAAGTTTAAACAATAAGAATCGTGTCAGCACGTTGGATTCGGTTACTGTTACCACTTCTTCAGAAAAGTGCGAAACGTGATTGAGCGTCTTCATTACTCAATTCTCGGACTGTAGTTCATCATCCACTGGGAAGAGTGACAAGATTCTAACTGCAGTCAGATTCCGTCGAACCCTGACGGTCGGCTCGAGGCGGCATGCCGGTATTGACCGAGACGGCTCATCATCATTTGAGGGAATTAGCCCCCTCTCGACTCCGTCCACATCTAGTTGTGCAGCTTCCACAAGGAATAAGTTGATGAATGTTACCAGTTCTGCTAGCTCATATTGCGCAGCTGGAATTTGAATTCCGATCGATGGGTTTGCACTAAAGCAAAAATACCACGTTGTTCTAGTGTCGATCTTCACCACACGCATTTCCACATGAATGGCAGTGCGTGTGGTGATACTCGACGAAATGGAAGATGTTTCGTTTTATATAAATGATCTGGAAACCTTTCATGGCTTCCTTCCATAAAACCCTCCGTAAAAGGGCATGGAATTGGACGACGTGCAATTCCATACCCTTTTTAGATGTCTTCATCTTACACAACACCCCTGGCATCCACACTACGGTTCACCACAAACATTTTGCTCTGTCGTTACCTCCACATGCTAGATTCCCACCATCCCTTCCAACCAAAAACTGTCAGCCTTCTGATTCTACGTGAAATGAGCCCTCAACCTTTGCTCCACAACCGAGCTTTTTGACGAGGAAATTTCATACATAAAAAGTATCGCCATCGACAGAGGTTTCTTCCCTGACAATGTCAACAGACTTACCAAAAAACTTGGCAGACGCTCACATGAGTCCACACTTTTAACCATTTTTGAGGAGACTTCCAGAAGCAATTTTGTCAACCTTTCTTTCTTTCTTCTCACTCGGAATCAAGATTGCTAGTCCTGAGACAATTCAACTTCCGCACCACTTTCTCCCATTTCCGTAAACTGCCTTTCTCACAACTTAAAGACCCTCTTTCCAGATGCCGTTCTTGGGGCATTTATCGCATACCATGCCCCAGTGCGGCCTTTCATACATTGTGGAAAAACCCGTAGACTACTAAAATTCCAGATCAAAGAACATGAGAGATATGTTTGAAACATGATACCAACAAATCTGCAGTTGCAAAGCAATCTTGGGAATCATTTATTCAAGTTCAGAGACACCCAAATCATCACCACACATTCAACTCCTCTCGATCTGGGTTTTCACGAAGCATACCACATCAAAGTTGAAATCGCGTTTTTTTTTCAACGTTACCGAACATCAAAGTTTGCGACAATTGTTTAACGTTGAATAACCGTTATGTGCTACCTGGGTTGCCCTTTTTATTGAAATATGCAGTTATGAATGAAATTGAGATAAGGAGTTGAACCTACATTTGGCTCATCCAGGCTTGGGCACCAGTCGTGAAGCAGATTGAAAATATTAATATACGTACACAATAATTGTCTAGATACCTGTGAAAAAGCATGTGAGGATATTTCTATTATTCTAGAAGGGGTAAGTCCATCTGTGGACTTGATTACAGAGAACACACTCTTAAAAAGACTGCATTATATGGGGACATGATGGTATGTCAGCTTCTTGACCACCCACAACTTGTTTGAGCGTTGAATAAATTGCGGCAACAGGTGCCAACATTTTTGGTCTGCGCTATCTCAAGAAGAAAATGAACATGACACGATGTAATGTACTAATTTCCCCTCCCTTACTAATATCGAGTTAACATGCTTGCGCTGCGCGAAACACGAAACTAATCGTCATCGACTCAAACCGCCACCTTGACAGAAACGCAGATAGGTGACGTCACAAGCAATGTGGCGCAACGAGCA
>JJRW01S0006231.1:35509-50017 GCA_001188405.1 Loxosceles reclusa | reverse complement strand
ACAAACTTTCTACTGTGCATTCACGTGTAAGAGAATCGTTTGCTAATATTTAATGCTTTAAGACAAAAGTATCGAACTTCACAGACCTTATATCGAAGAAAAATTGTACAACACTTACCATTTCGACAAACGGGGGCAATATCCAAATCCCCGTCCAAATAAAAGTATGGTTGACACTTAGCTTGCAATACACTTTGTACTAGCGCATGCGCCAGGAAACGCACCACGCTGCGTTTCCTGTATGACCACAAGGCGTCTAGAACATATTTACGCGCCGAATATGCCATTCTCGCCCAGCTGTCTCTACATTCTCCCGCTCGGAATATCTCGTTTGATGCGCATGTGGGTTTACAGTGCTTCGTTCAACGACAAACATGGACGAAGCAGTGGCACCGCGTCGTCTTTTAAGATAAATCCCGGTTCCAGGTGCAGCATCAGTAATGGACGAAGCCGTGTGTAAAGGCACCTTGAGGAACAACCATTGCCAACTTTCATTCGTTATCATCATACGTTCCGGCACCAGGTTGGTTGGTTGGCCGTGTGAAGTTTATTGGCAGTAGAGCCTGTATAAGCCATGCTGTGCCAAAAACAAGGTGATTACGGAAATCTGTAAGGCTCGGGAACCTCGGTGATGCCAGGTCACTCCCACATAGTTACCAAACGCTAAGCCCCTGAGGTGCCTGACACAAGGAGTGATGGTATGGGGTGCCACTGGGTACATATCACGGGCACCTATTATTCGCATAGCCGATAATTTGAACAGCCGCCGTTACATTTCTGATGAGTTGAAGCCCATGGATGTGTCCTATTTTCGTGGCTTTCGTCACGCTACCTTGCAACAGGACAATCCACTGCCTTTGCTGTTCATTTAGTCCTGACCTTTCCGATACGGAAGGGTGTTTGATTGTTTCCTTGAACAACACGTTTTCCAGATCTCTCACGGAGTGAAAACCGATTACTAACGGAATGGCACGCAACCACTCACCAGTTGGTACGGTTGAAGAACTCTGGCATATAGAGTTGAAGCCGCATACCTCCATCCAAACTCGATTCGACTCGATGTCCTGCCGGATTAAAGCTGTTATTGCTGCGAGAGCCCGCTTTTGTGGATACTGATTTCTACATGCTCTGTAACTCCAAATTACCTGTAAATTTAAGCATGCCTTCCTCCTATCATACTGCATGTGTATAATAAACATGATCCTGCTATATGCTTTCCTTCCAGGTGTAGTGTGTTTAATGATCAGCAGCATATTTCTCAAATAAAGTAAGTGTTATAACAGTATTTTTACAAAATACCTTTGTAAAGATTTATTAGCAGTTTTCCCTCATTGAACAATATGTGGTAGTTATTAAAATATTAGTCGTTACAAAACCTAATGCCACGATATCGCTAAACATGCGGCACGGACTATCTTATTCACTATTCTCTGGAATAAAATTCCAGGAATATCCTAAATGAGTAGGTAAAGAGACCATGAAAAATATGTGCATAGAAAAAAATATTTAATTTTAGAGTTACAAGAGCTTGTCACGGGGGTAATAAAAAATGAAGAACAATAGGCGTGCCTCCCCTCAAAGAACACTTCTGAACTTTGTAAAAATAAATTTAAACCACCCCACTGCAATGCCTATACCAACTACAATCCCATTGCCAAAACTTTTAAGTTACTTCGAGAATTTACTTGTCATGCTTTGTGACCGACACCCATAACTGTATTGTTTTACGGCTGGCTATCAGATAATTAAGATACGATTTAAATTGGAATAAAGTTATTGATTCCCAGAAATTTGAAAAACATTAAGAACTTCGGTAAAATGACATATTAACTTGACATATTATAACAACGTGGCATATATTGACTTACATGATCACCATAAATATTCACAGATTTACCTCTATGCCTAACAGGTTTAAACATTTCATCAGTATAACAATCTCGGTGCAGCTGTTTGAACCATTACAAAACTGGAGTTCCATTCCTTTGATTTGAAAATTTCTCATCTGAAAAGCAGTTCTTGAATGAACTAAAAAGTGAAAATCTGAGAGTATAGAAAATCTGAGAGTATAGGGTCAGGGATACCCGGTGAATTCTGTGGGAAATCCTCACTTCCACTTTTCAACCAAGCTTTGGTTTCCCTTGACGAGTAAGGTCTTTCCATCGCGAAAAGGTTTCACTCAAGCGAATAACCGACATGGGCTATTTCTTTTAATGGCGCGATGCAAATTTTAAAGAATTTTGCAGAATGAGGGTGTGACTCTTTTATCTTTACAACTTTTACTCTTGTCTGAATTTATCTGATTTGTCTGAATATTGTACGCATTATTGCTTTTTGGATCAAACCATTCTGGCTATAATTGTTGATTGACCTGTAATGAATTCCACTTCGATTCATTTTTGCTTCCATACATTTACTTATTCCGATCGGTTCCAACATAGACTGCGTTTCGATTACACCACCAATTTCTCGGCTTGTCAAAGGCAGACAACTTGGACGGATGTTTCGTCACTGGTCTAGAGCTTCATCATTTAATAATAACGCAGAAGAAATATCAGCAGGGAATCGGGATGTCTCGACCCTCAGTTATGGTATTTATCAAGCGAATAAACGAAGGTGTCAGGCGAGAGAGTATAAATGTATATCGGAACTTGGGAAAACTCAAATGGTTTTAGAATTTTGGGGTTAAGAGAAAACATGAATAAAGGTTGAACATACGCTTTAGGGAGATTTGCTCGCGTTAGATAGAGGTAGAGGATTGGCAACAGCTTCGCGCGGATTTTTGCCATGGCGTTTATCTTGCCGATCCTCAGAGATTCAAGAAACAGGCCACTGCTTCTGTTGGAGGCACTCTTGTATGGTAGTTTAAAAGAATGTCCTTTGTAGGATTCGTTAGTCGAAGTTAGATTCGTGTTTTACCGTCGCTGCATGCTCAGTAAGTTGGCATTTGAAATTCCTGTGCTCGACAGTTTGAGCATGTTCTCACAGGCAAACAGAATTTTTTTTTTTTTTTTTGGTTTTGCCTGTGTATATTTTGTACCAGTCCTTGAACTGTGAAGTGAAGGCAACTGTCATTGTATCATATGTTGGAAGGATATCGTAAACAATAACACACATACTCCGGCAGGCCGGCATTAAAAGCCTATTATAAACCATACTCCACGTTTCGCGACGTAGTGATGTATGTGAAAGACCAGGTCCCGACTGAAGAATCAACACATATAGTTTATCAAATACCATGCAAGAATAGGTAGTGACTATGGATACCGGTGTACGCTTGTGTATTTGCCGAGATTTTCTGAGAAACGTTACCCGACTATCTACAGCTCAATGTGTTTTAATTGAGTGAAACCCTTTATAAAAACCACTCTTACTATACGGTATGTAAGAGTTTTTTTTAAACGCATCTATTTTCATGCATAGAAGAAGGGGTTTTTAACAGAAAAAAATATTCTGTTGCAAACGTTATACTTTCGTAAGTTTACAGTGAAAGAAGTATAACCATATTTCGAAGCAGTAAAATATGCATTAAACAAACTATAGATCAGAAAATAACTGATGGCAAGGGTCAGCCATTGGAAGAAGTTCGTGCACTAATCGGAAACACGTAATGTTCACGACGTTTCGGTTACCACATGTGAATTTTATCAATCCATAGTTTAATACATATTTCCATGGGGTGCAAGATAAGGTGACTACAATACTCACGATTAACTCGAACCCATCCTCTTTTTAATAGATAATATGAGAAATTATTTAAGTCTTTGTTTTTCGGTGCACCTACAACAAAGTAAGTACATTAAATTCCTTTTAATAGTAAAATGTGATAATTAAAATTTAGTTCATACCTGGTGTAGTAACTTTTCTGATGTGATCCAAATATTTGACGAAATCTTCCTTCCTATTGCATCTTCGACCGCAGTCACACGGCACGCCGTGATGGGTCTGTTGGGCTATACCATCGGAATTAAACACTATGTCGAATTCAATGGCGTTAGCTCCTCTTTTCAGAAAAGGTACTATCTGGTCGATTGCGTTAACCATATGAGCAATGTTCCAGAATGGCCGTTTGGAATCAGCGAAAACATGCGTTTGTGACCCCTGTTCAAGATAACAGAAAAAAATTTGTAGTAATTCATTTTTAACCTTAAAATTTACGATGTGTTTTCAACAACATACCCTGTTGAGATTAAGTTTTCTAGGAGCCCTTTTTATATTCTTGTTTAAGCAAAAAGCATTTTGTAGCTCTCAGTTGTTTCTGAAATTATAGGTGTAATAGAAATCATCACTTCCCTCCTTCGCCGCACGCACGAAAATCACGCTTTACGATTCTAACTTAGAATTTTTACAAAAACGATGTGCACTATTAAATAAACAAATGCTTATAAATACGTTTATGCATTTCTACAAATGATTCGTATACAAGAATTATAAAGGTAACATACCAAATAGGAATGACATTGGAGAGAAACTAAATAAATATCCTTAAACTGACAAAAACATATTGTCGCACGCAACACCAGAGAGGGAAAAAGAAAGAGAAATGCTGCTATTTCCTTTATGATGTTACGGTTGGTTGGCGGAAACCAACTGCGAAGGTTTCCGTGGTGACGCTCGCCAATGACGCTCTTCCCGTCAAATCGAGGCCATTTAGTGACGTCATGAGGACTAGAATTTCAGACTACTTTAGAGAGGGAGATATGAGATCAGATTTCACCATTCCAGTCCGAAAGAAGGTTTATGAATAATAATAATAATGAAGAAAGGAAAATTGAACCTATCTTTCCAGGAAAGAAATTGATCTCTCAGAACTTCTAACACTAAACATCATATCAACAATATTTGTGTTAAAATAGCAGTGTTATACATATATAGCTTTGAAACTATTATTTCACAACTAAAGTACATTTAAATTCTTGAAAACCTAATAGTTTATCGCCATTTTGTGCTTCTTCATATTCTATTTGTTTCTGATACACCATTGTACATTAATTGCTATCCCAAGGTATATATATATTTTGTAAAGACGGACGTTTTATGAAATGACACACTTAACGTGTTCCCAGATACTACTCCGTAAGTTAAACAGGTCTTAAAATTTGTTTACAGATTCTACACTTGTTATCAAGTGTAAGCGTTGAACTTCTGTTGACATATCGTTTCATTTGGTCAAATTATTTTTTAAAAAATTGCCGTGATCTTTTTACTGTGTGTGCTAAATGTTAGTTTTCTCCATTTGGATATTCTTTGGTACCTTTTCCTGTGCTATTTTGATCAAAAAAGTTGAAGCCTGTGTCTACATCTGGTCTACATTTCGTGAACACTACAGCAAAGCTTTTTTTAGCGCTGATCTTTACTTTCCATTTTATTGCTCGTTTTTCGACAGTGTTTAAAGTATGTTGCAATTTTTTAATTGCTTTATACTGATTTTTTTTTATCTGTAGTACACAGCAGTGTCGTCTACATCGAGAGTAATTTCAGTGCTTGTGCTCTTAGAAATAGCATTAATGTACAAGTTGAATAACATGGGTCCGTGCACAGAGCCTTGGGGGTACCCCTGCTTCCATTGGTCTTTTTCTGACAGAGATCTGTTGATCCTGACTTGGAAGAATCTCTCTGATAGATAACTTTACATATAAGAGAAGCAGGTGCTAGAAATTATTGTGCGGAGCAAAAACAAGCTCTCGTTCGATTGAGGTGTCATTACTGTCCGTCATCACTTCAGTATCGGAGCCAGCCGCAAGACTGCGAGAGTGAGTTGCCCTTGATTTTGTCCAAATATTGATACGCAGCACTCAAGCTGCGAAATGGTCAAGGAATCGTCTGACCCAATAAAATAATAAGAGGAGTAGACATAGGCTAGAAGCCGGCCTATCCCCAGGCCATGCCCTAGTCCCTGAGAACAATATTCCAGAGATCAAAACCAATGATCTTGCCTTTTCTGCACAATTATTGGAGGAACTTGAGTCTGACCTTGGTCCGAAGAACAAGGCTGATGCACAGCGAGGCCGGCAGCTGTCCGATAAGTGAGGGTGAGAAAATCTGGGTAAAATCACTACCTTAATGAAGGAAACTATCCGGTTCTCTCTTTAGATCTTGATTGTACAGGAGCACAATGCTCCACGATGAAGGAAAGTACCCCCTACCCCTGTTTGTCCTCCATCAGCAGTCTATCTCTTGCTTTCAGCTCTAAATGGGAAGGTACGTAGAAACGTTTTTATAGAAAGCCATTGTCAGATCGTCTTCCATCACCTACAGTTTTGACTTTTATATTTTATTTCAAATTTTAATTGTCTTGTCACCACACACGTGGTATGCAAGCACAGTTATTTTGTCCCCAAAATACATCGAATTCATGAGCTCGTCGATTTGACTCCATAAAACATTCCATGTGATCCCCGCAAGTTTCAGTTGGGAATAATTCTGGCGATGTGGTTGGCAATGGCAATACTTCAACACGTTCAAGTATTGCCTGGACTCCCTAGCTGTATGTTCAAGCGTTATCTTGCTGAAAAATTAGGCGCTGCAGACCATTCAAGAACGATAGAAAAGTGAGCTGCAGAACCTGTCTAAAGTACTTGGCCGTTGTTATTATGTCCAAGATGCGGACAAAAAGTTATCTGCAGTCATACTCCATACCATGATGCACCCCCAAGTCATGATACCTCCCTGATCGGATATGTAGTCTTCTCTCTAACGAAACCTGAACGGGGAGGCATTTGTTCCAGCATGAACATATATTCAGTAACGGATATGAATCGTCAGCACACAAAAGGGAAATAGGATACCCGACTGAAGAGAATAGTGGTCTATTACCGATCTTCGTTTGCATGACTTTGGCATATACTTCAGTCAGAGAAGCGCTGAGCTGGGTTGCAATCGGAAGTGACGATAGCATATTTGCTTCGTAACATTCAGTTTACAGTTTGGGTCTTTGTTACTACGTCCATGGCTAATGACAAAGCATGCAGATTATCGCTTGCAGTGCTTTGCAGTGATGATCGAGTGTGTCGAAGAATTCTCACATGTGGATATAATGACGGCTGTTGTATTGAACCATTGATTCCTATATATCGCGAACTTGAGACGAGTGCTAACTACTACATTGCATTGCACAAAGATTTTAATCACTATATTATGTATCACGTATTTCTGCATTTTTGATTCTGAAGTGTTCATTTGTACGTAGTAGAAATGTGGATATGTATGTAGTAGAAAACAGTTTATTGAAATAATGGATCACACACAAGGTAGAGACGCGAGTTCTATCGAGGTCAAGTAGTAGGTGCCGTCAGAGAAGGATGCTTCATGTCCGCATCTATAAAATCTTTGGGAACTTTGCAACAAATGTGTTCTAAGACTACGTGAAGTCCGGCGAACCCAGGAACACCGACAAAAAACGCAACCCTGAAGGTGCAGTGGACGTTCAATGTCAGCGTACACTGACTCGAACCATAACGATGAATCGTCTAGTTTGCAGCTGATAACGGAAGAATTTAATGTACGCATATCCACAAGCCATGCTCATAATGGCTTGGCCAATCGATGACCATATCGTGAGCCCTTTGTTAACTGCATGATACCGGAAGACTCGGAAAAAATTGAACAGATCGTTTGAAGCTGTGGAACCGTGGATAGCTAGAAACCCATCATCTGCCACAACAAATCACGAGTTACACTCAACTAATGCCGTTAGAATTCGTTGTGATGTAAACAAGACGATACTATGGACCTAGCGTACCAAATGAGAGTACCAAAGAGAAGCGTAAGTGGGATACTGGATACGAAGAAAACCTCACAGTTGTATATGTTGTCATGGTTAAGACTAAGAAGTGTTTGTAAGACTAACTCATGAAACATATACGCAAATTAAACAATTATGCGTAAAAAATCATACTAATTTAGAATTATTGAGTACATCATTGAACTTCTGTAGAACTCATTTATATTCCTCAAATCTAGAACTTAAGTCAACTACAGGATGGAAACAAGTACTTGCAGCATAATTTAATACAACAACCAATTTCGTGATACAAAGTAAGCTAACATACAGGAAACTAGTTTCTCAATACGTTTTCTGAATTACGCTGAATTGAATGCCTAGTCGACACTTCATGATAATTAATAACTTGAAGTATTTACTTAATATAACTTAAAATATTTACATTGATCTAACGCAGAAACACGTGCTGAACACAGTGATGCAGTGCAAATTTTCTGAGACTCTCTATTTCTGTCTGATAAGAAATAAAATGGGCTCCTTTTGCTTACATATTTTCTTTCCCTCCACGGACGGAGCTCTGTTTTTGCTTCTGGATGCATGTAAAAAATATTCTTACGGTTGGGTTGTAAATTTCGGTACGGGTGTTGCTAAAAAATTACAACTTTCCCCTCTTTCCCTCAGAATAAGAATAAAGCGTCATTAGGAAATTTCCTCAGAGACCATTTATTTAAAGGAATCAGCTTGCTAAATAATACAAATCACCTACTGTGTAATGCATCCTGAATTAGTAGTGTGCGCCATTCACCCTATATTTTACTTTAAGTATCACCTCAATAAGCTACCACTACAACGTTTCTAAGCTATTTACTACAAAGTATTTAAATTGGTATGTGAATAAACAATCTGTATATGTACTGAGTGAAAGGTGTGTTACAAATATGTATGTACGTGTACGTTTTATTAATGTTTCGGAAATTCCGAAAAAAGCTGTGTGTAGATGAAAATACAATCTATGTTCTCCATAACAAATGCAAAAAGATTAAAATCAGTAGTGTAACAGCAGAGGCCTCCCGTGGTGACAAACGCTAGGGAAAATAATTCTTACAAAATGTGTGTTAGGAAGATCCTATTATACTTATGCGAGGCCTCATAGAGCAGAACTGAAATAAAACAACATATATTGAATTCTGCCTATAATAATTGTTTATAATTTTGGAAACATTCCAAGCTTTACGATAATACAGCTAATAACCAGGGGCATCCAGAGCGGGGGGTGGCAAAGGGGTATGCTGCTAGCTCGACTTCGACGCTTTTCAAAATTATGCTTCAAAATTAACATGGTGTCAGAGGGACTCCGCAGAAATCAGACAGGGAGGCCCGCGTGGTACTTCGACCACCTGGTAATAACGTGTATGAATTAAAAGCAAGTAGTAATTATATAAAGTATAAATTTCGAAGCACGGATTCCACTTCAGTCTAAAAGAAAATCGTCGATACTTATTCGTAATTGTCGATTCTTATTCGTTTCACTGCACATTTGTATACGGCAAATGCTTGAAGTTGACGTTCTGCGCACGTGCTGTCTCCGGTAGCATAAGGCGGTACTGACGGTAGCAATGACGCCTTCTACTTGTTGGATGTGTTTCGCAGTTATGCTTTTCTGACATTCTGAATAGAATTCAACCCTAGATTCCATTATAAATATTGTTCATTTTGATGGGTACAATCATTTCCTCTTATTTCGTTGAAACAGTTTATGAACACCTTGTATAGCTTCTACTTGTTGTAAATGCAACCCTTTCTCAACAATACAAATTATAATATTTGATGGGATAAAATCTTTTGTAAATCTTACCTGCAATAAGATGGACAGGCCTACTAAGCAAAGAATAGTGGAAAACATGCCGAATTAAATCTTTAGGTTTCCTTTTGTTGAGATATAATATTCAGCAAGTAAGTTCTATCTGTAATGAAACGGGAAGATTACGTTGATGAGAAACTTTAGCAAACAGCACACCGAAGATACAATTTCACTGAAAATTCGATGTTTATTGGGTTAAGAAGTACACTTATATAATATTGTGGAGACAATGGGAGTGAAATTTCACCGAACGTTGACATCAATGACATCTGTGAATGTTACGATTTCATTTGTCGTATTGTTTTCTTATCAATGAGTCAAGAGCCACTTCCACTAAAACCGCCGGCGCTTTATGCAGAAAGCGAAAGCCGCATATGGGCAAAACGCATTGCCTTTGACTTTGTAGAATAATAAAGTAACAGCCAAAGCAATGTCTCGTACCTTCGAAATTCTCGATAGCACTTATAAAGTCTTTATTTGCACGAGGGTTTTGAACGTCACTAGCTAATTCAGATAAGCGTAAATCTTGTAAGGATAGAACCGAAATTGTCACAAGAATTCATCAAATTTGCGAAAGCTGACATTTGCAGTGGAAGAAATATTTTCTATGAACACTTTCCCCTCCATGCAAAGTTGAATTATGTCTGAAAGAATGTATACAAGGTTATACAGACATCATAGGAAATATTACAGTAAATCCATTTATTGGAATACTACTTAACCCTACTAAGTTAGATTCAGTGATTTGCTCCTTTTTGTTTTTAAAAACGCAAATGCTGTACTTGCCTCCTTTTAGTACGACGTAATATACTACTGGGTTCTTCACTTTACTAATAGATGTTCTCAGACTACACACTGACGCTTTCTAGTGGCGTATACACAAAATAACATTATGCACTCTCGGGGGGGGGGGTCCAAGTGCCCCTGAGCACATACTGGCAGTTTAAAAAATACATGTCACGTAATCTAGAATGACGTAATGCTGAGAGTTCGGAGTTGGTTACAAGGTCCATCGATAGGTTAACAAAAAAAACTAAAAATGATAACACGTAAAGTATTAGCGCATGTGGCACACCCGTCTCGCCACGGCCAAATTCTCTAGGCACCAGTTGTTTCAGTTTCCAAAAACATCTGCAATAAGGACGCTTACTTGAATATTCAAGAAGGCTCTCTTCGAACAGTCCTGAGCTTCGACGAAGGTCACTTGTCTTCTGATGAATCCAGAACTCGGGTTTTGCTTGGGTAATAGCAATCAAAAACACGACAGCCGAAGTAAATTTATTTCTTCGCAATTTTCTCGAAAGGTCAAAATGGTAACAATATATGCCATAAACGTTGACGTTTCAAATAGTAGTTAACTGCAAGGGGAATTTACACTTAACCTAGGTACAGGCATTTCATCAAGAAATCCAATTCTAAAGTTTTAAATTATTGAGATATGGAAATTAAAACAAAAGTAGGTAACCTTAATCGCAGACTCCATCTAAAGCATAGAAGTAAGTCAAAATATATTCCTAAATTAACTATTGAAATTTTTTGCATAGCTAAAAAGCCAGTGTAAAGTGTAAAGCTGTGTAAAGTACCAGTGTAAAGCGTAAAGCCAGCTAAAAAGTGTACATTCAACGTTAACAATTGCAGAATCTGCTGTCAAGGTTGAAAAGTATGACATAAAAGCATTAGCAACAGCTGTGTCAACCTTGCCAATGAATCCAAAATACGCATAAGCTGAAGTAACATTAAACCTTAAACTTTAATAAACTTCATATACTACAGTGTATTTTGCAGAGTACATATTACGTTGAGTATACCCAAAATTATACATAGAGTTGATGATAGAACTTTTGACATAAAAGTATAGATAGCAGAACTATATCATTTGCTGAAGATACATTCAAAGGAGGGCAGCCAATAAGAAACGAGTATAGATCCTGCATATGTGGATAAAGAGCTATGCTCGCTAGCAACAAGCATATCTGGGATCGAAAGAAATTTATTAGGTAGTTGCATCCTTTGATATTTGAACAGTTGCCTATTACACAAGAAGTGAGAGCACATAATATATGGATAACAGAGAAGGAGTTATAATAAACGAGATATAGCTGAAATAATGATTTTTATCACCAAGAAATGAAAGGATATCACAGAAACACGGTGAAGAGAGGTTAGAAATATTCAAAGCGCGTAACTTTTGATAAGTTTTTTTAAAGAAGGAAAGTATCCGGCACAAGAAGAGTCAGCTTGGTAGTGTGTTCCAAACTTTTACAAGTTGAAAATTGCATGTGCATTTTCCAAAATTGTTATGTATAGGAGGCAGGTTTAATTTTTTGGTGGAGCCTTGCCTAGATCATATTGAAGTCGAAGGAGGGTACGGAGGGGAAAATGATGAAAATATCGGGGACTCACCGGAAATAACCTGGAAAGCGAGAATACCTAATTTCAAAAATGTAATAGCTCTCACAGGGAGGATACTTAAATATCTGAAGGCGTAAGACGAACTATCATGTCTTCTGAGGAACATCATTACTTTTGAGACATGTTTTGAGCAGTGAATAGTGGTTGGGTGTTTGAATTATAAATATTTCCCCACACTTCCGCAGCATAGTCCAAGTGACAGAGCACAAGAGAGTGGTATACTGATTAGAGGGATTTTGTTCGAAGGAAGTTTTTAAGTTTTGCTAAAGTGTATGATACTGAGTACATTTTCTTGCATAGTTCGTTAATGTGGGATTTCCAGGATAGATTTTCATCCAATGTAATTCCCAGAAATTAAGCTGTGGAAGACCTTTTGAAGGTCTTTGAAAGTCAAGTTTGCATTATTAGTGTTAACTTGTCGTTGGTAGGGGTGGAAAATTAAATATGTCGTTTGTCTAAAATTAGGTTTATTGTGATAAACCATTAAGAAAGTGTAGGCAGATTTGGGTGAAATCGCATTTCTCATCTAAAAGAAAAGTAAAGCATTTTGATACATTTCCTTTACTCGGGCGCAAATGTGGTCAACATCCCACCAACGGCCGTTTCTTTCGTCACCTTTGGTTAAGGAATTCAAACATTTACACATCATAAAAATTAAAGGAAAACATTTTTTTTTCACCCACTGATTTATTAACAATTATCACTCCGTAACCTTCAATAAAACAAAAGCAAGCTTTTCTCAGTCATTACATTTGGAGGGCAGAAAGCTTTAATTTCCTTGGGAAGTGTTTGAAATGGATCACCTGTTTGACTTTTTCGCATGAATCCAGCCAGGTATGATTCTTTATACTGACGTGCTGTTCCTCTGTGCGTTTTGTTTAGCACTAGAATTTAAAATTTCCCCCTGAAGTACAACCAGTCATTATTGATCGCTAACATGCACGCACTCTAATACCCTCGGACCCCCAATGAAACCCCCACTTCATATGCACTCATCTCTTTTACATAGAAAAGGGGGCTTAGTGGGAGTCTGATGCTATTAGAGTGCATGCATGGTAGACCTTGATAATGAATGGCTGTAATTGATTTAAACTCTGATGATGATATTGAAGTTGGTTACTTATTGCTGCAAAGGCTTTATCGTTCCAAACACATGGTAATCACGGAACTGAGGAGAAGCCATCACTGCCTGTACTCACCAAAAGAGTGAGCCCCTGAGGGGATCACGATACAATTTTATTAGGGTTGAACGGTTCGGTTTAATGACAAATGCTTGCGATGGAAACATTTGGCGATTTATCACTCGCGCCAAACAAAGGAAAAGTAGATGCATTTTTATCAACACTTCCAACTATTCAAACAATAGTCCTAACTGCTCTTGTGCAGGTATAGATATACTCGATAAAAAGTTCTTGCCAGCCTCTTCAAAATCTGCACAATAAGTATAATTAACTGAAATCCACGTCTGGTACTGTTTACCAGACGTGGATCCGACGAGGGCAATCGACCGGAATTGCGGAAACTAGTCATCGAGTTAATTATACTTATTGTGCAGATTTTGAAGACGCTGGCAAGAACTTTTCATCGAGTATAACTTCCAACTATAACAACTACATCAAGAAAATGCTAAATGTTTTATGAAAAGGTACATAAAATAAGTTTTTCACATATAATGCAGAAGTTAATGTCCAGAAGGAGTCATATTTTGCACCATATTTACATTGAGCTATAAAAATGAACTCTCTAAAGCAGAAATGAGGGAAATCAGCTATAACTATAAGTATCAATATACAGTTTTGACATAAAGTCAAGAAATTAGCTTGGATTATATAACAACTAAACACGTTATACGGAATTAAAGCATATACTTCCTTATATTTCATTCTTCATTTTGATAAGTGCAAGAATATACACGAAAAATTGTATATCATGGAAATAATGTGCTTTTGCTGAGAAGCAAAAGCTACGTAGCATTTGATTCATTTTGAGAATTTCTAAGGGTTACCTTTGAAGCATTCTCAGCAAAAATGAATGTCTAAAAGGTCATAATTCAGCTAGAATAAGAAAAAACAAAGACTGCATACTTCAGAAACATTTACAATATGTCTAGAATTAAAAATAAAGGTAAAAACAAGTCCTACCGTGGTGAGAAGAAAGCTGTAGGTAAGCTCACTCGCGGCAAAGAGACTCGCCACAATTTCAGCTCCGTAGCCAGCTAAGGCATACGTACCTCGACCAGACATGTCTTTGCTCCTTTCGATATAAATGCCAAGAAGTTCCGGTGTAAGTGCTCCAATCACTTCCGGCACAAGTACGGAAAAACTCGGCCCACGCAATCCATAATTAAAGAGAAATAAAACTATAATGTCTCACTCAATTGCAGACTGCATGCATTATTTTTTTTTATAGTAATAACGAACTGATAAACGGTTCTTGCACAAACTATGTGTAGGGTATATTTCCAATAACTGAAGCAAAGCAGCAATACGTCAAGACATTTAAGATGTATCTG
>JJRW01S0006196.1:20921-31810 GCA_001188405.1 Loxosceles reclusa | reverse complement strand
ACTATTGGGAGTAAACTTCTTGCTGGCTGACTGCTGTATCTGCTCAAGTCCCGAAATTTTGACGTTTTTCCAAGTAGAAGCTAGAGTCTGAATTTTTAACAATGCCGTGCATTTTTTGTGAAATACCGACTTCCACTACGAAAGATTTAAAAAATCGAGGTCTCATCGACAGATAAGTTAAGTGAATTTTCTAATAAGCCTAAAAGGCCACTTTAGAGCCTTAAAAGTTCTAAAAGAACTAACTAAATTGGTACATTTAAAGTTTAAATCGAGTTTCTTGTAAAACACGTATTTTGAACAACTTTGAAATATATATTTAATTTGGCGCATGACAGCACTTTATTTTGTCGATAAAGATTTTAGTCGACTAATTTGTACTTTCAAAAGACATTAATAAAGTTTTATTTATTTTACCTCACAACTTTATGTTTCCTGACTTCAAATTAGAAGCGAAATCTTAGTTAAGTTATTTCCAATTTTCAGTTACTTACTTATGTATTTTGTTATCAGTGAATATTGTGTTTCATTAGTACTGATAATTTCGTTAAGCTTAGAAATGGCAAGCAAACGCTCTTGCAAAGAACGTAGCTTACGAAATTCATATTTAGATACCGGCAAATGTCGGTCTGAGAATTTAGATGCTGCTCTTGCGAGTAATCATGCTCTACCTTTGAGCCTGGGTTCGCAAGACGTGGCAGCGTATAAAACACGGTACACTTGAACAAAAACGACGCAGTGTTAATTGTGTCCTTACAAATGAGAAATACGATAATTCGTTTTTTCCAATCAACGCAACATACCACGATCGAGTGTGCGTGCGAAGGTGATCTCACCCTCAGTTATTAAATCCCAGATTTGTATGTTGTAATGTACTAATTTCCCCTCCCTTACTAATATCGAGTTAACATGCTTGCGCTGCGCGAAACACGGATTTACTAATCGTCATCGATTCAAACCGCCACCTTAACAGAAACGCAGATAGGAGACGTCACAAGCAACGTGTCGCAACGAGCATAAAAGCCCCAGAGGCGAAAGTTACGAGGCCTTTTTTATTAGGTTTCCGCTCTGGGTGCTGACAGAAGACACGACTGACTGAATTTACGGACCAGCCAAGCGTTTCGAAGCAATTTGAAATAGAAGGTCTTACAAAAGCCTTCCTTGAAAACTTAAGCGTCCAAAGCTCACAAAAGAGCCGACGCAAAAATTAAAAGTTAAACTCTCGAATTAGAATTTATCGAGAGAGAGAATTTCACTATACTCGAAATTGGGTATATAAGCTAAGATTAGTTAGAAACATTTTGGAATTGCATATTGTGTTGGGGAAAACTTCGTAAAGCACTGGGAATTAAAAGTGTATTTTTTGTGTGCTCAATTACAAGTAAAAAAGTGCTGAAAATTTAGTGGTTAACAAAACATGTCCAAGCGTAGCTGTTCAATCAAGTCGAGGAAAGCTACGGAAGCTTGCTTTAACGACTGCAGTAAAGAGCAGTCACAATTTCTTGAAATGGATAAATCTCATGCTCAACCCCTTGAGTTAGCCGGTGTAAAAGTAGCATCTCAACTAGATACCATTTCAATGTTCGACACACTGTGATACGAAACAAAACTCATTTAGCTTTCAGCAGATGTTTGAAGATACTAAGGCAGGTCATGGAATGTAATGCCCGAGTAAGGAAGGATGATGTTGTTCAAAATACGCGGTAGACAGAGAGAGGAGACAGAGAGCTCCACATATACGTTAATAGTATTACTATGGATAAACACAAATCCATTTCGAGGGGACTCTGAAAGTTGAGTACGGGGAATGAAATGGCTTCTCCGAGGTGTCCGAGGCATATAGTGTTCCGTGATCACCTTCTGTTTGGCACAGCACGGCCTTTACAGGCTCTTGTGACATTAAACTTCAAATAACCAATTATTTCGATCCGACAAGCCACATCACACTACTTCTATTTGAAAGAACAAAAAGACTTATCTCTTTATTTATCCTTCGCTGGGGTCAGAATTATTACAACAGGCATGAGTGTGCCCCCGGTTTGAGCGGGTAGCGAATTCATTCGTGGTGTTTGAAAAGGCGTCAGTTTTCTGCCCGTATTAATAATGCGCAAACAGAGACAAATCTGAAAATAATGTCAGCAGTTTAGTTTAATCATCGACAACACAATGTTCCTCTGACAGGAAGTAACAGGATGGTTTTCAGAATATAAAAAAAAAGATGCGGGGTGGTTTCAAATCTGGAGAAGTGTAACGGGATGATATCGCACCTCATCTCGCCTCATAGTCGAACACTGATAGTATCGATACTCAAGTGTCTTCATGCTTGTTGCCGAATTTAAAGTTGCAGTTCCCGGTTGTGGGAGATGTAGAAATCATCCGCGCGGGTTAACAGGTAGATGTGTGGTATAGATGGGCCCTTTTTCTCTCCCGTGATGAGCGTTTTTAGCATAGACGGCTTTTTTAGAGGTGTATTACGGGATTACTTCGCATGTCGAACATTATTGTTTAATTGTACTTGGTGAAGTTCATACATAGCTATAGTACTGTAAATTTTCCTCTTTATGATCTGATTTAAACTTTGATAGTACTCTGTACTTGTCGTTTGTTTCAATTAAATAATTCCACACGAATTTCTTAAATTTCGGCCTGACGTCTTATGTTATTTGTTTAAAATTTTCGAGGTTAGAAGATGTGAAACTTTGCTTTCCTTGATACGTTGTTGCGGTTAAAATCATATAGATGGCGCCACTAAAACTTTTCCTCAGATTCACGGTTTCTCTGTTAGGGGCGTTCTGTAATGATTCGAAAGAATCTCCAACTGGTTCTAGTATACTCATACCATAATTGCAGCTGACTTCCTGCTGTGTTGTAGTGATTAATTTTGGTTGACCTAATAAGGGATCCTTAATAGAGTGAATTAATTAGGATTTCATTTCGGTGAATGTGCGAATGAAAAAAAGTGTCGATGTTACATCGTATTCATGATTGTTTCGCTTGAAGAATATTTCCACTTTGATATTTTGTTACAGCAGTCCCTCCCCACAACGCAATTTTTTGATTGCTAATATACAATAATGATGTTTTGTAATCGATATACCATTTTTTTTTTTCTGAGCGCTTATTCGGATTTACAACTTTGAGGTGAATTGTTATTTCCTCCTCTGTCTTAAATAATGCTTATTATTTTTATTTTCATTGGTTTTTAGAACATATAGCGTTCAAATTCTAGCGATTCCAGGCTCTAAATTTGCGTCAAGGAGAAACGGGTGAAAGAGCATGAATTTATACGCAAAGTTTTTATTCACAGAAATTCTATAGCTAGCCAATGCCAGATTGTGTAGGGGGGGGGGGGAGTTGTAATGAGGCTATAGCCTAGGGACCACTCAAAAGGAAATGGCACAATATTTTTCTGCTATCACCACATTCGCTATGTACTATTTACTACTACTTTTGAGTTCAATGTAAAGCAAATTCTATCGAGTACTTTGGAAGCAAACCTTTCAGGCACAGAGAAATTCGTTTTTCGTTATGCAATTCGCTGCCTTGTTCCACGTCCAAAGTGAACATGTTGCCTAATCGTTTTACAGTAAATACCAGTCTTTCCAGTCCGCCGACAAACACCAGCATTATCATGAGCCAGGCGAGTCCTTCTGCACGCCGTTACACACACACTATCCTGAGGCAGATAGACACAAATTATAATCACTGGGTGACAAACACGGCAGAGGGATAAAGGGAGGATTTATCTTGTTGTTCTCTTGTTTTGACAAGTGATCCTTGTTGGCCTCAAGGCGAATTTATTAATAACTGCAGAACGGAATAGCCTGGACCCCTATACAAGAAGAAACAATAAAGACCTCTTTTATTTTTTAATTACTCGCACTACACATTCAGCGTTTTATAAATTTTAAAGCATCTCACATACTTGTCAGCAGTGACAATCTACAATGTATAGTAATTAACCATGGATAGCGAGATTCTAATAGCTTGATTCTTTTCCCTTACTTTTATTTCATTTATTTCTGTGTTTGTATCGAGATTGATAAAGGAAGGAGGGGGGGGGGGGCAGTTTCACTGCCGCCTAGTGGTCACGATGCCCTTAATCCGGCTCTGTAGCTAGTCGAAGCAGACGAACTACCGCCTGATTAAACTGTAGGTTGTTCGCAGACTTAAAATACGTTCACAATATATTACGTTGACTTTTTGAGCGAAATGAGCTTGTTTCAGTTCAACTGACTAGCTGGCTGACGGCGTATAACACAGTTCCTTCACGAAAAGTAGAGTCCGATGCTTGGTCAGTAAATCGCGCGTCTCTTCTGTGTGACGAATGTGTCTTTTTATCCTGGAAGGGTAATTAAAAGCTGTCTTGCTATTGGTTGAAATGAAGATCGCGTATGAAAGAAACCTGGGATGGGAAATGTTAATTCGTTGTTGTTGACGCCAGGATTCGGAACCGGAACGTTCAGCTCCTGAGCGACTGCTTTCCCATTTAAGCTACGCCAACAGGTAACTGAGTAGCTTATATTGAAGTAGTTTGTGGGCCCAAAAATTGTAATGACAAACAATTATTAAAACTACAATTTAACGAATTTCTATATCTTTAGTGCTTTCTTGCACTTAAAAGAAAATTCAACTTCAATAAATTTTATAATTTACAAAACACACAAAACTGAAATTAATGAAATATGAGAATTTTACAAGCATTCTTAAATTTGCAATGAACCACTAAAGCACTCTGAAAGTGTTTTTATGTTTCTTTTTAAAAACGTTGTAATCCCAAAATTAAGGCCTTTTAGCTTAATTAAATTTACTACTTATCTTTTAAGTTCAGAGGATCAATTTCTAGTCGCAGATCAGCAATGAGATGACGCAAATACGCACTTTCTGTGCTTAACGACCTTCTTCCAATTTAATGAAGTACCGTCATTTTTAGGCTTGAATTACTTCCCACAACGTAGTTAATTCCAATCAGGTAGTAACAGGAGTCGCTATCAGTCAGCAGAAATAACTCTCAACTGCGCATTTGTTTACCTTTTATGTGAGCCACTTTTCGACGTGGCATCCCCTAACTAACGCTAACTCTCTCGTGGAGGCGTATGACAGAATTAGTGTTGAAGTTAATTTGGTTAAAGAGCAAAATTAGTGGTCATTACAGTCCAAACTAACTACAAGATGCATAGAAAACTTCGATCAATACGGTATGACTGTATAATAGCCTGCTTTGTAATATTAAAAGTTAATAGCGTCATTATTATATCAAACCAAGGAGTTGGGAGGAAGAAGTACTGCAGTCAGTTTAAAAAAATCCAATTTTGAATTACAAAACACATTCAGCGGATACATTTGGCACAACTTGTGTATATGTGCGTCCAAAATTAGCATAATGTCACATTAGAAACAAAAATGGCCTAAAATAAGCCCTACCTCAACATTTAGATGCTGTGATTTAGTCATTGCGGGGCTCATTGAAACAGTGCTGAGAGACCTAAGAATATGGTTGTTGCTTTTTCCTTTCATATATATATATATCTGTGTAATTTGCATTTGGATAATATTCTTTACTTGTTAATTTTGTGATTAACTAGTGACTAGAATATTACTGATACGAGAGATCTAAAAGGTATAAATATGTGAGTCACAAAAGTAAAGCAAAATAGAAATTAAGCATTTTAATTGGTAGGAGCAATTATTTTATGGAAACTAGTGCGTCTACGTAATAAAACTTTTCACTTACATGAATGAAACTACCCGGTGTAACTAATATTTGCTTGATGGCAATGAGGGGAATACAAAGAACTGATGTCGCTGCTATACCCATGCCAAGGAAGTTCGCCCACGCCGGATACTTATAGCTTTCGTAAGTCAAGGGTTCGTAGTTAACCAATCCGTAAACAATGATCATCTGCAAATAACAATTGTAATAAAGATAAGAAATTTTCAGTATTAGTGAGAAAAAAAAAACTTACATCCAAACGTGTAAAAATGAACGGAAAGTACAGCTGAAATTTCTCGATACATTCATAGACCACTAAGCTTTTCCTAAATATGGTTCTAAGAAGTTCTTTTCCTTATGATAGATCTTTAAAAACTTCTTAAATGAACTTATTTTTATCTGACGTATTGACATCACTTTGTAACAAACGCCTTTTTGCAGACGCCAGGACTCGAACCAGGATCGTTCAGCTCCGGAGTGACCGCTTTACCAATTAATCTACAAAACTACACCGACGGGTATCTGGGCAGCCATCTGAGTCTTTCGTGGGGGAACCTCACATCCTCGCTCACGTTGAGAGAGGTCAGGTCACGGGCTTGATTGACCACGAGTGTGAAACCTAGCGGCCCAAACTTACAGTCCACGACCACAAGTTTAAGTCCCTGTTCAGGCGCAAATTCTAACAAATGCCCTTTTTGCCGACTCCAGGACTCGAACTTGGATCGTTCAGGTTCAGAGTGACTGTTCTCTCAATTGAACTACGCGGAAGGGTATCTAGGCAGCCTAATTATCTAGGTCTTCTTTTTCGGGGGGGAGGGGGACCTCGCAACATCTGTATTTATTACTCAGTGTCTCTCTCTCTCTGAAAAAAATTATATCTTCACGCATGGCAAGTTAATGTTTGTTTTTTTCCTCCTCTGTTCAAGTAAAACTTTAGATTTAGATCTACTTCCTAAAATATCGAAACTAGAATAAAAAAAACTGACATGGAGAAATGTTGGCTTCGTTTTGATATCGCATAAACTGACTTAAAATTTTAATCTGCGTTCTTCTTATATGGAGATGTTGAATTTTAACATGTTTATTGGTCTATTTTGATTGGCAACTGAAATTCATCCTGCCCTTGTGAATGAATTATTTTATCTTGTAACACATTCTAATCACCTCACTAACTCAAATTTACACAAAAGGTCGATATCCTTTCTAACAAACACATTTTCCGTAAAAAAGGAAGAGTTAAGAAAATGAGCGAAAGCGTCAAAATGCCGTCACGTGCAGACACTAAGTAATAAGCATTACAGGGTTTCAGACAGCAGGCCCAAAAAGAGACTCCTCGAAAAACTTCAAGACTTAAGAAAATAGGAAAGAATTAAGAATTTTGTTTCTTTTTTAGCTCTCAAAAGAGTGCGTACGTACAAGTGAATAGTGTCTTGTGAAGACGGAAGATCCATATAAAGTGACTCTCAGAGCTGTGTTGTGAGAAAGACAGTAAGAGAGATGAGAAAAGGGAAGTTCACTCGTATAAATTAGTATTGCAAAATGTAACGATCCTAGTAACCACATTCAATTTTAATTAACGTAAAACCAAACAAACAGATAAAATTAATCCTTCATGTGCCTGTACAGCAAGAACGAAAAGAAAGTGATAGGAACACGAGGTTATGAAACGGCGTGAAATGATGTTGAGAAAACACAGTATAAAAGAACGACAGATTACGTGTCAAAAACCTCTTTTTGAATAGATGAAAACCCTTTTGAAAGGCACCTGAAAAGAATTTTTCTTGTTCCGGAAAGAGTTTGAAACCGAATCTTACTTCGAAGTTGAACTTTTTCGACTAAAAAGGAAGAAGAGCAGAAACGCTGACTGCTGCGAAAACTTCAGAGTGAAAAATAATCGGTTCTCTACAAAATTAGCCCGAAACATTACTTGCAAGCTAACTAAAATTACTTTTCTAAGCCAAATTAGGCGTTAAAAATCAGACCATCGCTTTTCGACAGCCACTAGTTGGAAAATAGAAATTATTTTTTCAGATTCCGCTGCCGCGAGCGCTCTGAAAATGCTAAATAATTTCTGCCTCCACTGAAGCTTTGCACAGGGTAAAACACTGAAGAGAAACCGAACTGTTTGAGAAACTTCAACACTCAGTTTCCTGTAAAACGGGATTGCTACGAAGTTATCCCCGACCAAGAACTATTCTCACACCTGAATCTACTCCAAAGAAAAACTTCGTAGCAATCCCGTTTTATAGGAAATTAAGTGTTGAAGTTTCAAAAATTCTCAAGCTGTTCGGTTTCTTTTCAGTGTTTTACCCTGTGCAAAAACTTCAGTTTTCAAAAATTACAGATCCCATTGAAAAAATGAATTTTTTGGGGGTCTATGAAATCCGGTGCGAATGCAATTTACCTTACATTGGGCAAACGCGCCAATCATAGATTTCAATTGCGATCAAGCAAATATTCTTCCAACACCCCGTATTGTCTATGATCTAAATTTTCCTGATTTCTTTCACATACATCGCAGTCAAGAACATTTAGTGAACGATTTGGGTTCTTCACCTTTTCTTTCCAATGCATGGAAAATTCTTTGCACGACGGGAGGCTGAAGAATAGCAACTTGTTGAAATCTCAGTTTTCACTAGAAAAGGCCCCTCTAGACGCTTTCTCTGGCGATAAGGGTACAGGGAAGAAGATAGGGTGGTGGGGAAAAGGAGGGAGGAGAGGCGTTTACGTGAGAGGGACACACACAGCATTAACATATTTCATTTAGTTCCGTATATACAAGCCTTCTCTGAGGAAGCCAGGAGAAACTTCTTGGCGAAACTTCAGTAATATATAATAAATGAATATAACAGTGCCATTAATACGTCGCCATCCCCTGTATCTTAGTCCCGCGCAGTGTGTTGGTCGTTCATCCGTTAATAACGGTCGGTAATGTTTGAATAACAGAAATTACGCGTCTTGTTCTACGGGATGACTAGAGGGTGTGGGCAGGGGCTAGTAAGGAAGTTCCGTAAGCGCTTTACCATGGGGGAATTATAGAAATACCCCATATTTGCGTTCCGAAAGCGCCGGTTCAGAAAAAGTAGTTCGTCCACCTGTGACATGCGACATCGGGCCCAGTTCTGATGATATAATTCGCGTGTCGTCAGTATCACGATCGCCGACATATTTATGATTGCCACACTTCTTCGTGGTCATCTACTGTCCCATTTTGGGGATTCGCAGGATGGTAGAAAAGCTGCCAGTAGATCAAACGTGATCAGTCAGTGGTTTTTGTACACTGTCAAAGTTTAGACTGAGAAACGGTGTTCGTGGGAAAGCGTAAAAGTATCGAATAGTTTTTGATAAATGTGCTACCAAATCGGAGAAGCTTCTTCGTGTCGTCCATAGTGTTCAGCTTCACGAAAAGGCAAAAGAAACAAGTCGTCAAAGGACTGAAGCTATACCTTATTGCAGAGCATGGGAGTATATATATATATGCTGTAATGTCCACCCAAAATGTCTGTAAAATAAGCCACCAGTTACCCTGTCGGCGTAGCTTAACCGATAGAGCGGTCATTCTAGAGATGACAGATACGTTGGTTCGAATCCCGGCGTCTACATAAGTAAAGTTTTTCTTTACACGGGGGAAATAAAACAAGTTCAGGATGATTCTTGAAAAAAGGATTTGATAAACATTCGTGAGAAACTGGAAACTGAGTAACCTCATCCATAATATTACTGCCATTAAGTACCTTTATCCGCTGTACTTAATAAAAAATACTGCTTCAAATTATTTTTCAAATGCATTTCATCGTCAGCAGAATGCTTCATTTTGACATTAGTGGTTTGACTGTACGTTTCTCATACTTTCGAAAGCACTTCAGAAACTCTTTGGCCAATTTTGCCTTTATAGGATTACGTGCCATCCAATGCTTTCATGAAGGATTCTAGTTCTATGTCAAAAATACTTCCAAAAGCCTTCTGAACAAAACGATTTTTTTTCTCTCAAATGACTTTTCGATGTTTATATAATATGCAAAAACGCTTTTCCAAGATTTTCAGGGTTTGTTCCCAAAATAATCCAAAATGTGAAACAAATGTAAAACCATAAGAAAAAAACGATTCACAATGAAAGAAATTTAAAAGTGGAAAAGCAGCTCCAAATGTTTGACCATGAAACAAACACTCAACCCCACTGTTTCTGACACCAAGTAACCTGTGTCAACGTGACAGCCCAGGCCAAAGCTTGGGCTCTCACTTTGACACTCTGAAAAGTTTCTCCACAGGCCAAAATAAATATGTCAGATCGATGTTTGAGCGGTTTATTGACACAAGGAGCACAATTTTGTCTATTGAAAAGAAAGATAAGCCAAGGAGAAAGCCAAGATCACTTTACAGAGATCCAACTCTGTAAACAAATGCAAACTGAATAGCTGAACAAATTGCAATAATGAAAATGACTTCTAAATTCATGTTTTTCTGTTAAACTCTATTGTTAAGCAGTCTGTTGCAAAATGGTCCTGTTTTGCCATCGTAACAATATATATATATGTGTGTGTGTGTGTGTGTGTATCATCATTACCAGCCTTTATGAATATCCATCTACTGAAAGATGAAGAAGGCCTCTCCAAGATTTCTCCAACATTTGCAATCCACAACCATCCTTTTCCAAACTACTCATTCAAATTTGGTATCTCGTCCACCCATCACGAATGTGGTGGTATGAGGCTTGTCATTTTTCGGCAGCCAGTCAAGAACTTGTATTGTCCATCTGTTATCATGCCTTCTACTGATGTACCCAGCCATCCCACTTCCATCTCATCTTCTTTATGCTTCTTACATTCCACATAAAGAATTTCTTTTCACTGTTTAGAAAAACTGTCGGGCATAGTATAGTTGTATGCTTACTGCGCTCACAGGGGCTGAAATTTATTTCGGGATTTGAGTCCGCTCAAAATGCGGAACACCCGAAAAATAAATAAAAAACCTGGCTCATATTGCCAAGGAGAACGTTCTGAGACCTATCTGGCTTGTGTCCCTCTGGTGTAGTGGATAGCATGTTCAGGTACCAACCGAAAGACCCTGGTTCGATCCCGGGGAGGGACAGTAATCCATTTAGCATCTCTTAACGTGTACGGCAGCTGTAAGACCTGGAAAGAATGTCTTTTCACAGTTAGTTTTTGTTGGGATTCGTAAT
>JJRW01S0006187.1:37581-49253 GCA_001188405.1 Loxosceles reclusa | reverse complement strand
ATAGTTTATGAAAGTTTGAGGAATATTTCGAGCAATGTCAGGAAAATATGGGTTATCCCTGTTATAGAAGAGGTGCAGCATATTTTGAATTTCCTTCAAAGCATTGTGTATAATACATGCATTATTTCTCTTAGTATTAGTGTTTATGCTTTGCATTTCTGTTAGTATTAGTGGTTATGTATTGTATTTCTGTTAGTATTAGTGAATATATGTTGTATTTGTGAGTCTTTGTGGTTGTATGTAGTATTTGGGGTTTCCCAGTTTAAATTGTATGATTTTCGGTAACGATTAATAAAACATCGTAGGAAGTCGGCCACTGGTCATAAACACGATGAGGTAGAAACCAAAATCGACACCGAGCAGCGCGACTTTTCGGCCTCCAGCTATAGCCTTCATCAGGCGAATGGCAGGAGAGGTGGTGGGCGCCGGTACTTATATGCCTGGAAGAGACGAAACCTAGGGATTTCTCCCTCCCCCATATGGAAAAATCCTGATGGCAAGTCTTCGTCTTGCGGTAGTGCTACTGGTGGGTAGCGTGATTTGTTCGTGAGAGATGACGGTAAGAGCTCAGCGCTTGATTGGAGCGATTTATCATTTTGTCCTTGATCTTGTCAAATGATTCGAGGAATAATTGGATGCTTCGGTTGGAAATGCTCTGGTGCAGCACTTCAAAAAAATCAAAATCGGGTTCATGTTGTAACTTAAACAGCATGCTCGGCAACATGGGGTCTGAAGTCCTTTTGATGGACGGCTCGAGTATGCTCTTTGATTTGGACCGAAACACCTCGTTTCGTTTCACCGACGCACATTATGTCACAGCCCTTGAACGGTACTAGGTAAACAATACCCGTTGATTCATCATGCGTAACCGGATCCTTCACATGCGTAATAATGTCCCGAAGCGAGGAGAATGGCTTGTAGTACGTTTCTTTACCAGCCTGCCACAGTATCCGTGATATTGTTTCGGACACACGCACAACGCAAGGCAGAGTGACCCTTGCCTTTATTCCCGCTACTCTCTTCCGGACCCATCAAGACCAGAGGTACCACAATTCCACAAAATTAACCTCTTTGAGTAGCCGTTTAATTGTAGGGTCCTCTTACTGTGCTGGACCTCCTGGTTTATTAGTTCGTCACTGCTGCAGTGGGATCTGGCCTGACAGTGTAACGTTCTGACAACTGACGCTTTGTGGTAATTGGGGTGGTGAGATCTGAAATCCAGGTGCCTGAGATCCAGGTACCAGGAAGTCGAGTTTTTCTCTTCAGTTGCAATTTTCAAGCACAACTTGGGCCAACGATCGTTATAGAAGAATTGGATTAGATTCTTGAGAATAACACAGCAGAAATTTGACGAAGTAATGTTGCGTCCTCCAGGTGCTCGAGCTATTTAGTGTTTTGTATGACCCTGTGTTTGGCACAGTATAGGGTTACAGATCTTTGTTCCATTAAATTCTAATTAACAGACCAGCTGTGTTCTAGTGATGGTGACACCTGGTTCCTCACACTTCAAAAGCCATGATGTTCAACGAGCAGAATCAACAACGTTTTTTACAAGAGAGACGCTTGGCTCTTTATTAACCTTCTTGTGTCTAGATTAGCACAAATGATACCATATCCATCAGAGTCTTGGATTTAAATTTTTAGTGATATCATGAAACTTCTTAGCATGCAATTATTTGCTCAAGGAATACATTACTATCAACGTTGAAACGCTAGAGGCGTTTTATATATACTTCAGCTTAGCTTTTTGATTTCAATATTCAGTTCTTAAAGAATTCAGTGGCTGCAAGTCTTGCCATACTCTATATCGCGCACGGTGTTCTTGGCGCTAAATCTCTGAAGTTTAGAACCGTTGAAACGTGATGAACTGATATAAGGAATTTCACTCCAAGTAAAATTATCAAGTGTCTGTACACCCTGAGTTGTTTCAGATGTTAAGGGTCGCCTAGGTAGGCTATTCTGAATTTTTTACTTCGTATTTCTAAAACCCCAAATCTTTGCGCAAAATTTCAAAACGATAGCCGTGTCACGCAAAGAATCGCAATACACATCTATCACATTTTGAGGTATATCCATTGGTTTGTCATTTTGCCGCCTTAACAAGGAGGCTAACCATGCGATTGTACACATTGAACGAAGCAATGGCGCCACCGGTATGCAATTTGTACACAATTATAAAGACAGAAAATACCTTTCTCGTCACAAGAAATGTCATACCTTTCATTTACGCCCAATCAGGACTCATCTTGAATACCAGGCCTCGAACTTGAACGAAACCGGGTGTCTAATCGACTAGCTATTTGACATCACTCGTTGAAGATTGGTTGCATATTACCAACAATGCTTACGTTTATTGGTTTATAGATAATATAACCCTTCATGGAATAATCACCTTTTTGGTGAGTAACGGGATGTAACGTGGTGTCTCCGACTTGGATGAGCCATTTATTATATTGTATTTACCTCGTAGGTGACATAGCATAACCTTTACTGGTCCTTCTGCATTAAATTCCTGCTACCAACCCACAATACAAAACTGGTTTTGTCGAAATAGCCGTTCGGTTTACGGCCGAGATTCATTCCTGTCTGAGACTTTAGGGTAGACATGATGCACGCTACGAAAGCCCAGTTTCGATTGCGCTTTATAGTTTTACATGCATAACGGTCAAAGCGTTCGTGCTAGCTCTGAACGAATGGCTCCAACGTAAAGTTGTCAGTTGGGTCTTCCAAGAGAAGATTACTTGAGTATAAATGGATATGCGTACAGTGTCACACGGGTAGTGTAAACATATTTAGCCATAATTGTTTTGGTACCTGCAGGTCTATTTCGTGTTTTTTCATTCGCCAAATACTAATTTCGGTGTCGTGTGAGAACTGTGTTCAATATACACGATTTCCATAATTTTCTACAAAATGATGTAAAACAAAGTAAATTGAAAAGAAGTTGAAAGTGTCAGTAAATAATCTTGGAATAAGATTACTCTTTAAGTCAAATTTAAAAACAAAAATGTAAATGAGAATACAGCAGAACATGTTTCTAGATTTTTTTACTTTCCCTGTTAGTTTTATGAAAATACAATGACATTTATTTCGCATTACGTGAAATAAATGTATTTCGAAAAAATAGACCTATGACTTTAATTCACGCACACAAATACTAATTTATCAAATGATCCAAACAAAAAAGTATCTTCGGAGGCTTGCTGTTTTGGCGAGTACAACGAGTCACGTGGCGTCCCTGAGGTGCTCGAGCCATTTAGCCTATCGATGTACCTTGTCTTTGGCACAGCATGGCATCTACAGGCCCTTGTGCCGTAAAAATTCTATTACCGAGCAGCCACGAAAAAATTGGTAAAAAGGTTTTACTTCTCACTTTTAACAGTGATTTAAAATAAAATGAGCTACAGAAGTCTCGCTTAATCGACCGCGGGAGAATTCACACCAATGTTGGTGAAAGAGTTTCGTAAAAACAATGTATCATCGGGATTACTTAGTTTCCTTCCCCCTCATTAATGTACGAAAAATATTCATTTCTGCGCATTTAAAAACATTTACGCATTATTAGAGAGTAGCATATGCATATTAATAAAAAAGTGTAAATTATTTTGCCAATCTTATCGCGATAATTTTCTCGGAGAACTACGTGGAGCGCTTTTCACTCTTGCACAAAAGATGTTTTTATCTCGCTTCAACGCGTTTCTCTTTTTACGGCGAGCCTTGCGCCAGCTTTCGTATGCGGATGTTTCGGATATATTCAGTCGTGTCGCTTGTAACGTGATTTTTTTTTTCATCATATATTAGTGTTAGTCTGGCAACTGCATTTTATGAATTAAGCCGTGATTTGTTTGTGCTTTAGGTCTCTGAACACTGACTTCGCGATGCAATATAATTTATTTTTCACTCCGGAAGGTATTTCTCTTTCTAACCTATGAGTGTTCGCAACCTCTAAGAGTTTTTCACACCGATTATTCATGAAATGCTAATGAATATATGAGCAATAAATTGCATATAAGAATTGCTTTTATTAAATTAAAAACGTCAATGGCAGAATTGTCAGTACGTACATTCGTGCGAGAAATTAAGATTATATGTTTTTTATGTGAATACGCATAAAATATGTGAATACATAATTATATTTATGTGAATACGCATTTCTTCATGGATATGAAGGAAACGTGTGGTATGCGGGTGTAAAAAGATTATGGAAGCACGAAATTTCGAGAAGCAAAGATGATAATGGATTTTATTATACAATTGACAAATTTGAAACAAAAAAGGGCATATTAAACTTTTCAACTTTGCAAAGTTTAATATGGTGCGTGGTTACTTTTGGTACCCACGCAGTCTGCGCAACAACTTTCCACGCTCTTAATGAGTTGTGTGATTAAAGAAAGAGTTCCAAGCAGCAGAGTGAGCTGTTTCCAATTCTCGAACGGTGCTTGGTGGATATTGAAAGGATACAAGTTATCTCCCGAGCGTATGCCGCATATATCCTATGGGATTAAGATCAAGAGAGTTCGCTGAGCACTAAATGAGTTCAGTTTGAGGGATGGCATCGGCCAGGGAATCACTGTGAAAAATCTCATTATCATGCATGAATAGAAATTGAGATGCAACACCAAACAGGCTCAAAATCTTCATATCTGTACCTTTGAGCAGTAATAGACTCTCTCTCTATCAAAGATGTGTAGGCCTGTGGATCGTTGAGTATGAAGCCTGCCCACACCTGAACTCCTCGTGAAAGAAGGAAGGTGATTTTCTGCGAGTACAACCGAGACCATCGTTCACTCCATATCTTTATACGACGGGAATCTCTTTGAAAACTGAATCTGTACTCATTACTAAAGATGACATTGTTCCACTGTTCCTGACTGCATTGTTGATGCTCCATACTCCACTATGAACGCGTGTAAGGCGGGAGGATGCAGGCTTAAGGTGTAGAGCGGTGTGACTCACTTTCCAGTAAACAGTTTCCGAAGTCTGATTCATGTGGCGAATGCCAGTACTGAACACAATTATCTGGCAGAAAGGTTCCTCCGCAGTCGAGCAGTTATTGCCAAATATCTGATTTTCTGAGTGGTTGTTACTCTTGGGCAATCTGTTATACATCGCCTGACATCTCCAATACATTGACACCTTTGCCACAATCTCAAGATTACATATTGCAGCAAAATTGGAGAAACTTTGGTTTGAGACCGTCCGTATTCCAAGATTCTTATAATCCTTTTTTTCACAAAAATATTCACTTGTGGTCTTTGTGCCATGAGTCATCCTTTCTGACAGCTAATAAAGTAAATAACCTAACAGTAATTGCCATATACCTAATTGGACTGGCCATACCGATGACCGTTGTTTTGTAGTTGATCCAATGTGCGCGTGTTTTTACGCATATCGTCGTCGACTGAAAACACAATTTGCATATGCACAACGTATCTTTGTCACGTGATTCTCCAACCGTGAATCTGAACAATTTTACAGCTTTTACACCGAATTTTGCTCATTTCACAAGATATGTTTAACTTTCGGACACGAGCGTATACTTGTTTTTATATACATAGGCCTTCCAAATTTCAATTTAAATATTTAATGTTTTACACTATAATACATTTTATCCACAAAATAGCACACTTATGCAATAGATCCGTGATTAAAATTCTATTTCCGGGGCTGAGTTGTATTTATTAAGCAGTAAGTAGAGGTCAACCCTACCAGCTGATATGTTAAAGCTACTTTCTTCAGCACCGGATGCATGTTTCCTAGCCACTATACTACTGATTCCAGACGTTCTGGCATGTTACTGTATGTTGTGAAAGGGCCCCTCTCATCAACAATAGTGCTAGAACTTGGATGCAAGCGAAGCTCAGCTTCACTAGACGACCTTGCTGAGAGTTCTACGCCTACCGATGCTGTTGGAAGCTGAGGTTTTTGTCTCTGATTGGGACGTCGCACAGAAACCTTCTAGATCCCCACGTGAAAAGACAGAAACTACAGTCGACAGTCATGTTTTTCATGTGCCTGGTGGCGTTTGCTAATGATTGAGCGTACCCGAATAATGTGGTCGTACCTGAGGCTGTCGTACGCACTCTTTTAGGAGTGGTAAAAGCCTCCCCCCATTTAGAGTTGCCTTAGTCTCTGAAAGACGGACTTCTCCCGTTCGGAAGCTATTGCATAAGTCGTAAGCTATGGTTGCAATAAAGAAAAGCTAAAGACTGAGGGATGTGGAGAAATTATCCTTCTTTGTCCACGTTTGTTCTGTTTGGTCTTTTAGCGTGTTGGTTGGGTCGAGGACTGCTGATATTGTTATTAGAATTAAAAGTATTTTCATAGTACCACCACACTTTGATATATGAAAAAAAAATCATCAATACACGAAATGGAGATTTTTACAATACGCGAAACATAATACGCACTCAATTATTCGTGAAATACCACAACAAAGAAAAGATTCAAAGTACTTAATATCAGAACATAAAGTATATTTGTGAATATTATCAGAACATCTGTAACTGTGAATCTGTTGTCTATATATTTTACAAATAATGTTTGACATGTGTCGTAAAAAGTTTGCCACAAGCTTTTTAATTTTTTGAAAACATTGTCTGGGTTTTGTTTCTTCATGTGTAAGAGAAACAAATGGTTTGATTCAAATACAACGAAGCTGAATTATTAAAAATTTAATTCGCAAATGAAACGAATTTAAAGAAAACAAAAAAAATTACTTACCATTTATAAAGCAACTAATTTATGATAATGTGTCGAGTATTTGTGAAAATGAAGCTTTTATGCTGAGATTATACTTTTATTAAATTTTGTGTATCTTGTTACATCCATATATATTCGCTGTCCAGTTTAGTACTACCACTTGCAATTTCATAGAAAGCACCCAAGGCGTGATCCTGAGTCTACTCTCGATGGGAACATAAAAGGACTGGAGGGATAAACGACAGAGGAAGATAATATGTAGCACTAGAAGCCAAGTAGTTAAAGAAATGGCGATTTGACGAACTTTGAACGGGGATTCATTCTGAGCGCGCGAAGATTCGGATGGCGACGTTTGTTGGACGTTCGGGAACAAATACAGTCTGTGTCTAAAGAGTGTGGACCACCGGATGAAAAACTGAATTTCGACGTCAAGAATGTGGTCGAGACATCGGCTACTGAATGCTCGAGCGGGAAGAAAATTGCCAGAGGGGTTCAGCTGAGAGCACGAAGGGCCACATGACGTCAATGCACAGCATATCTCATCAAGGAACAACTCCGGAGGTCACTGACTGCGAATTCGACGTGCGTTGCACCGTATCGGGTTTCACAGCCAAATGTCGGTTTGGAAAACATTGTTGTCCTCAGTCTGCAAGATTGGACAATGCATAACTGGCAAAGTGTAATGTAGTTTGAAAACGAATCATGTTTTGCGTTTCATCGTGCATGAATGGACATATGCATCATGTTGGAGTATCTCGCCTTCATAACTCTGGGCCGTCAAACTACGGTTCCGGATGATATGCAGATCTGTACGTCCACCAATTCCTATTCCAACCAAGAACATCAACCCATGTTGTCTGTATTGTTATCTTTCTTATACGAACGCGGAGTTATTTGGAGTGCCAGGTTCCCTTTAGACAATTAGTAAGTCAAAGCAATTAATTGTTTTTTACTTACTAGTGCTGCATACGCGCATAATGGTCTTGCTGAAAATAAATTTTCATGTTTCTCAATTTGCATTTGGAGTTCAATATCTCTATTAATTATTCGTTTGAATTATCGATATTTTTATACTATTCGAACCGCGGCTTTTGCTTCGGATTTGTATCGCACCGCCACTGGCGGGATTTACACGTGCTGTTTCCGTCTCTTCCAAGTTTTGTGATATGTATTTACTTTTGCGTATACTTCATATTTTGGTAATTTTCCCTTTTTACATGTATTTTTTCGGCAGTTTCGCTGGCCTTATTTTCAGCATTTCCCTGATACCAGAAAAACTGTCTAGAACGCACTTATTGGAAAGGCGTCTTTGATGACAGTTCAAACAGTTGAGTGTATTCTTTAAATTGTTTACTTCGTCTTTCATTTTAAAGTGCGCGGTTTTGCTTCCCGCACTTGTCATTAATTTAGCAGTTCATATCGTAATTTTTACGAATCCCTTTTATGTGTGTGTGCGTATGTAACTATAAATGCATAGATATATCATAACCCATTTTTCGTGTAATCATTGTATAATGAAAGACTCGTCAATATTTCTCCAAACTTTATATATGACTAACATAGCCCTTTTCAAAATTACTCGAGGAAAATTCCCTAATTTCATCCAACGATCCATTTCACATGTAGTTATTCCTAAAGACGAGTTTTCTATCTTCAACGACCATTCCAGAGTCTGGTCCACCATTTCCCCTCAGGGGAGATTACCTTTTTGGTAAATACGGTGACGGTGGTGGCGTCTTCGAAGTGCCTAAGCCACATGCGTTACCGTTTTGTTCTTCCTACGCCTGCCAGTTATGTTTCTGTTATGTCTTCATCCAGACTTTCGTTTCAGTTTCGTTCTGTGCCTTTCTTTTCATTCTGTTATTTTGTACTTTTTTATTCTTGTACCAGTTTTCTTTGTCTTATGTCTTGTGTTAGCCCTGTGCTTCACTTTTGATTTCTTCCAGGGATAGCTGTCCACGCTGCTTTTCCCTACGTTTTAGATGGTTTCCATCTTCGCCCTCAGCGTGGCCGCACGTTTGCCGTGTGCGGCGACCAGTGTCGCTGGAAAGGGAAAATTGAGGAGCAAATCACTGTCCCAATACATTGATTTGGCTCCTGCTTCATGCTAGACGGGGGTTTCAGTCGCGGCCTGGACTGTTGTAAGCCGCTAGACGGCGGGTTCCTCCGGTTAGGGCCAACTGATCAGTCGGGTCGGCGGGATTAGTCTTCCCGTTGGGATCGGCTGTGAGGATATAGCTCCTGGTTAACCCTGGCATGCGTGCACGTTCCTTTGTTCGGCTCAGTGGTGTGTGAGGCTGCCGGAAGCCGAAGTTTATCTTAATATGGAAAAAAAAAAAACACCTTAAAACCTTCTTCGAGCGGGTACTTTAAGAAGGCCCTAACCGAATGATCTGCCATTTCCTTTGTCGTTTCTACAAACTCTGCACCTTTATTCTACATCGTTCATTCTACTGATACTGCTTTTCCAAGGTTGTCGCGTTTGTGGTCACCAAAGGTCTGTATGCTCTCGCTGGCACGCCAAAATCAGTGAAGAAACTACGGTCCGGTGACTTACTAGTACAGACAGCTTCTTCCGAACAGCCTGTCACATTATTTCAGTGCACGTCTTTCTCTAATCTGCCTGTCATAGTGACTCTTCATGTTTCTTTAAATACTTCCCGCGGAGTGATCGGTGGCATTCGTCTTCTCCAAGTGTCTGAGGAAGAACTCCTTTCTGAACTCTCGGACGAAGGTGTGCAGGCAGTGCGTCGAATCAGCACGTGCCGTGATGATTAGACTGTTCCTACGTGGCACATCATTTTGACGTTCAACACGCATGTCTTGCCTCCCAGCATCAAACCTGGATACTTAGAATGTCCCGTTCAGCCGTATATCCCTAATCCTCTTCGCTGCTTCAAGTGCCAGCGTTTCAGCCGTGGTCAAACATCTTGTAGTGGATTTGCTACGTGCCTTCACTGCGGCCGTTCTGAGCACGAGAATTATTGCCCTTCTACCCTCTGTTGTATCAATTTCCAAGGAGATCACACTGCGTATTCTCGGTCGTACTCTAAGTGGCAGGAGGAGAAGAATATACAGCAGGTGAAGGTCCGGAAATATCTCTCGTAGGCCGTGGCCGAAAAATCGTGTCTCTTGCACCGCCCTTTGGTTCATACGCGGGGGTTGCTCCTAGCTACAAGTCACAGGCGGTTCAAACGTCGCTGCGTTTTCCACCGTCATCTGTCCTACCGGTGATTTTACCTTCTGCACCACCAAAATAATCAGTGAATCGTAAGCCTTCCCGCAAGCCTTCCTCTACTACTCAGACTTCTACTGCACCGAAAACTCCTCAACATAGTGCTGCTCCTAAATCGGTGAAGCTGAAACCAGAAGGGTTCTATAATGTTCCACAAGAAACTTGACTCTGGATGTTTTCACGGCTCCCTCACAATTTCTAATTTTTTCAGTGAGCTCTCAACATTAGAGGATGATTAGAGGATTGCATGAACACTGCTCCTCCTCCAGCTGGTGCAAAGAAACACTCCTCCAAGCGGGATCCACATACTTCTAAGCCGTCGCCTATTACTTAACTTCATATCTCATACTATCTTACAACTGTCGTGGTTTACGTGTCAACGTCGATGTTCTGAAACGGTTGTTGCATTTCCATTCCACTGCGTGTGTTGCTCTCTAGGAAACTATGATGGGTCCGAAAGCTCAAGTACTATGGAGTTTATTCCGCGGACAACATTTCGTTCGTGTCTCGGAGAGGCGTTGCTCTTCTAGTCTCCCACCACGTGCCATCCATCGCTCTGACGCTTCAGACGCCGTTACAGGCTGTTGCTCTACGTCTTTTTGTCGGCCATACGCTCACAGTTTGTATTTGCCACCGGGAGACCAAGTGTCCTTTTCTACTTTGGACAATCTGGTGTCTCAGCTTACGCAACCGTTTCTGCTGCTTGGAGATTTTAACGGTCACTGCATTAACGGTCACTGCATTCGTTCACTGCATTCTTCTATTAGACCTCTACCAAATGGCAGAGGTCTAATAGTTGAGCGCTTTCTCACAAATCTCGACGTCCCTGCTGAATACTGATGAGAGTACGTATTACCATGCCCCAACGCTGTCATTCAATGCTTTGGATCTGTCATTTTGCTCTCCGTCACAGTACCCTTTATGGCCGTGGTCTGTCCTTTCGGACCCCATTGACAGTGACCACCTTCCTATTTTGTTGTCCTGTGTCACTATTGGTAGCGCGTTTTCCCGCTTGCCGAGTTGGAAAGTGGACTGGGAAAATCGGGATAGTTTTGCTACGGCATCTGTGTTGACGAACGACTTACTTGCGACTTCCTCCCATTGATCAAGCAGTGGACCAGGTGACAATTTGTATTCTTCAAGCAGAAACGTGTACTGTACCACGCACGTCAACGATTTATCTCGAGCACCTAAACCTTGGGGAAACCACGACTACTCTGCAGCCCAGAAACCGCAGAAGAAGGCGTGCGGCATTTTCCGCGGATACTGAGTCCGGGTAATATGGCGTGTTTCCAGCGGGGTTGGGCGTATGCCCGTAAGGTCAGCCGTCGCAGACAACGGGAGCCGTAGAGGCAGTTTGCGTCCAGCATCACCTCTTCCACTAGTTCAAAGTTTGTTTGGGACAAGATCCGTAGTATATGCCGTCGTTACACATCCCACCAATATCCTGTTTGTGCACGGATGGTGGATCTGTGTTGGATATTCCCACTATCGCGAATGTCTTGTTTGAACCGTTTTTCCAGGTTTCACGTAGTTCGAACAACATTACATCGTTCCACGCCGTGAAGTCTTCAGCAGAACGTACTGATATTTCCTTTCGTCCATTTATACACCGATTGGATACAACTCTTCTTTTACGTTTCTTGATCTGCAGGCAGATCTGTCACGTTCTCAAGATACTGCGCCTGGATCAAATACAAATACAAATACAAAATGAGAGTCAGCAACAGGCAAA
>JJRW01S0006185.1:74938-87595 GCA_001188405.1 Loxosceles reclusa | reverse complement strand
ATAGTCTTGGGAAAGTTTACAAACTCAGCAAATGGATACCTCATCAATTGATACCTGCCAATAAGCTAGAGCGCCTGAACATTTCTTTGGGATTGCTTCATCGCCATCAAACAAAACCATTTCTTGACCGTTTATTAACCTGCGATGAGAAGTGGCTCTTGTACAGCAATCCCAAAAGATCGCATCATTGGTTATCATCCACTGATGCTGTGCCACAGACCAGCAAACCCAATATTCATCAGCAGAAACTTTTATTGTGCGTATGGTGGACTGCAAATGGAATAACAACACATAAGAAATACAATTAACAAAAATAAATTTGACATAGAGGAATTCCGTCATAGACTGCCCCTAAAAGGCGCAAGCCTGCCAACATGTACAGCTTTGCACCGGGAATGAGAAATTAGTCTCACCCGATAAATCAGCTCATTTCGACACTTAGTGACCGTGTATGGCCCAGTTCAATGTCTTCGCAAATTCGGCGAAAGTCGTTTCTTTCCTTGCGGGTTGTACAGCCACACTAGGTCACCTTCCTGGAACGCAGCCGCGGGGTCCTCGAGGTCGTACTTCGTCTTCATCCGATCTGTAGCCACTCAGATGCGGTCTCTGGCCAGTTGATATACACGCTCGAGTCTACTTTGTAGATGTTGCACATAGCCGCTGACTGGAGTCATTTCGCTCTGCTGCCCGTAGTACAGATCACACGGCTGTGTGATCACACGGCTGTAGTACAGATCACACGTAGATCTCACCGGAATAACACCTAAGCTGGTGTTATGCCGGTTGTTTAATGCACAGCACTTCGGCACGGTAATAAAAACAGTGGCACGTTTAAGTACCAGTCACGCTGATCTCGAGAAGCAAACATTGAGAGATGTTGGGTAGTGATCCTGTGTGAAATGTTAAAGCGTTCCACCATGCGGTCGGACTGAGGATGTAGCGGTGTCGTGCGTGTCTTGTCGATCCCTAGTAGAGAGCACATTTCTTGAAATACGGCAGACTCAAAGTTTCTGCCTTGGTTAGAATGCAGCTGCATAGGCACGTTGTAAGGGCTATTCACTAGGGCTTCTGTTACTCTGACTGCCACCTGGCCCGGGAGTGCAATAACTTCTGGCCACTTCGAGAAGTAATCCATTACTTCTCGAATTGGACTTATGGTGAACATCAAGAATAATAGTATATTAGTATGTTTATTGGTATTTCATATATAAATGACACAATATTGATTTATGTATTAACTGTGGGCTTGTTCGTACAGCTTCCATAAATAAAGATTATTATTATTATTATTATTACCGCAAGTAAGTATTTGTTGCCTCTTTCGGTTCTTTGAAAAGGCACATTTATGTCGATGGCAATCCTCTTAAAGGGCGTTCCAACATTATAAAGTCGCATATTTCCTCGGCTTCTGGTCTTTCGCCCTCTCTTGGGTGTACAACTGCCGCACTGATTGCACCATCTCTCTAGAGCTCCTCGACATCTCGTCCAATAGAAGCGCTCTCGAAATTTATCCAGCGTCTTGTTAATGCCGTAGTGCCCACCAGCAGAAGAACTGTGCAACTCCTTGAGTACATCTTCTACCTTGCTTCGTGGCACTACAAACTGCAGTCTGCTCGAATCGCCGTCAGCACTCTCCCAATTCCAGTACAAGATCTCGTCTTGAAGCACCAGCGAGTTCCAATGTGCCAAATAATGCTTCGTACAGGGAGAATAAGAGAACACCTCTTGTCACCTAGAACGCTCACCACTGGCCATTTTTTTCCAGGATACGACCAGCCCAATCTCTTCGTCTTCTTGCTGTGCTTTGCGGATGCCCGCAGTTTTCTCTGCACGATCTTCTGGGTAGTGCATCACTTTCATTCTTCGCTTTTTCCTCACTCTTGGCCTTAATCGCTGAGGTGACATTTGAAACATCGTTTCGGAACTGGGCTTTAAAAAGGCTTTGGCCACCACAGTTCAAGCACACGCGTTTGGCTTGTTCACGTTGAAGCTTATCACATTTGGCTGGTGAGTGTCCACGTGTGCCGTAGTTCCAAAAAATCATATTTAATTCTTGCCGTTGCTTCTTCCTACACGCAGCGCACAAATGTCCTGGATCCCCACAGTTCCAGCATGTAAATCGAGTACGGTCACTAATTGCACCCGACAGATGCTGGCTGGTCACGGCGTTCAGTGCATAGGACTTCTGCTTCCACTCTTGACTCACGCACAGTTGGTGGAAGAACACGAGCGGCACTTCTAAAGGCTTCGAACATCATAGCATGCACAACATCTTCCTGTAATGTTTTGCAGTCGGCCATCCTTGTTGAGTCAAAAAGACATCCTTGTTGAGACTTGACACATCAAAAGTATTACATGACATTTTGGATTTTTCAACGCTATCAAGGAGCTTCTCAAAACAAATTCCTAAGATACTTGTTTTATAGGTACTCTGGAGTTTATTTTTGCAACCTCAGCGTAACTGATCTGCGTCTGTTTTTTGAGGCTGTCTCTCTGCATCAAAGGCATAAACTGCTGCGTGGTAAAAAAAAAGTTAATGTCTCTGACATTCTTGAAGGCATACCTTTCATTGTACCGAGACTTGCTTCCAAAAATTCTTTGACATTCTCTACTCCGATTTCACAAATGAATGCACTTTCTCGTTCACCTTCATTTCCGTTGTTGTGAATTTTATAATTCCCTTATATCTCTTCCAGACATCTTTTTCCTTAGTCTTAATGAATTCAAAAAAGAGAGCAGTACATTTCTAACAACATATGTTACACCAAAATGTTACAGGTAACTGGTCCTTAAAATTATTTAAAGAGATAAACAAACAAACATTAAAACAAAATGTAACCACTAGATTTCGAGATTAACTAATAAGGGGAGAGCTCTTTTCTTTTCACCTTATTTTCGGCGCAGATAATTAGAATTTACTACGTAGCCTCTGTTTAGACCCCTACCGTAAGTTCCGACGCACAACCAACTCAGTCTCACCCGCTAAGAGGACGAAATAAGACAAATTACTCACCCCTTTTGCTGACAACACCAAAAAGAGCACAAAATGTGCAAGCAGTCGACTAATAATCCACCAATGATTTTAACTACGGAAAGCCCGACACCACGCAAACTTCCGACTTCACTTGACGAACTACCGTCAAACCAGTCTTCGACTGCAATCCGGAACAGTCACTCGCAGACACGTCGCCCAGAACAGAACGGAGAAAAAATACCCACTTACTTCCCCAGTTTCCCTTTATAAAGCGGCCGAGGAGCTTCCAGAACCACGTAGTTTCTCTAGTATGTTCCACCGTTTCTTTCTTCTCCTTCCGTGACGCGATGACGCAGTTCCCAAGACCACAGCACGAGAGTAAAACAGCCGACGACTCTCCTCCACTCCTCCATTCGCCGATCGTAACTTTCCTTTTCAAAACAGATGGTGTTAGCAGCAATTGTTTCAATAGTTTTACAGTGATATGGATGTTATTCTATTTTTTCCAGCAGCATACCCAAAAGTCTCTCAAATCTGAAATTTTCCTGTTATTCTTTCTCCCTGCAACGGCATGCTTCCTTTAATCATTAAAGATCCTATTTATAATAGTTGGAGTATATACGAAATCCTCTGTCAGTGTGGGCTTGCATATACATAGGGCAGACTCGTCGAGCTTCGAAATTGCGAATTGTGGAACATAAAAAGTTTGTAAAAATTAAGAGTTTAACAATTCTGCAGTCACTCCCGCCATTGCTTAAGATCACCGCCATTAAGATCACCGCTTTGAATTCTCTAATGCCGTTGTCATAAGAAAAGAACAATCTGCAGGGGACATCGGATTCTTGTAAGCATTTTACATTCAAAGAAACAATACCTTTCTGGTAAACAGCGACGCGACACTCGCTCCCCCTTGTCAGTAGCTTGGAAACTTTTTTGTAATCCCACTTCCCCTCCTGGCATTTCACACAGCGCAGGCAACCCTTTATTCGATTGAAGATGAATCCGTTCTACTTCACCCCAACCGCGGCGCAAGTAAAAATCTCGGCTTTAAATGCTTTTACCATCATTTTGCCTTTTGCTCTGATGAAAATGAATCCGTCTCATTGAAACCGGTCAGCAGTTAAATAATTTAAATCACGTTTCCACGTTGTGTCTCTTTGTACGGTGTGTACAGTACAATGTTTATGTCGCTCCATCGCTTCAGTTTTGTATGTTGTATTCGAAATAGATAAATTTGAATTTGAATTTGCGTCTTGAAACTGTTAGGTTCTTCTGAAGGAATATGCAATATTTCCATTTGAAACTTTTTGTTAAACGTGTTCCTGTCGTAGCGCAAAACGAATTAGAACAATGGAAAAACAATATCCCGGAAAGAAAGAGTCCCGTGCGCTTACTTGTCGGACGAAACTCTCCCATCTCTGAAAGGGCAAGTGAATTTCACTTAAAAAGGACACCAACCCTGTGAATCGAATTCCAGCTTATATCCGTACACTTAGATCAAATAGAAGAAAAAAAAGATTTCAATTCCTGGGAAAGAGAATTTCTCTCTTCTCAAAACTAGCAAGTAAAATCGATGCAGGAAAACGGGAAATCTTTTGTATGCATCACTCTGCAGGAAACTCGGCACTTTCCCTGCGCCGTGAAGTTGGCAAAACTGGAGTTGCATTTCCACGAGCGTCATCTCCCGTTTTCAGTTACCGAACAACATTTTTCTTATTTGCTTTTTATTTTGTTATTTCAATCTCTCGCAAAACTGTTTTCCGGAACGTGCGCTGAATGATGTTTAAAACGTGGTCCAGGTGATTCGAAGAAAAATCACACGTTCCTAATGTTGTAATTACCGTGAGTCGGGAAATGTCATTCTCGGGTATCCGGAGTCTTCTGAATTCGGTCAAAGCTAGACTCTGATGCAAAGGATTTTACTACTCTTAAATGAAATTCTGCCGGGAGAGATTGTTATCACTGAAACTGGTGTTTAGAGTTCTTTCTAATATCAAACTTTATACAAATATGTGTGTCTCCGCCTTCATGAATAGTTCCACTATGATGCACCATTGTGTGTATATTGTAAATAAAACTTGCCCTTCTTGTCGACGCCGGGAATCGAACCCGGAACGTTCACCTCCAGAGGAGCCGCTTTAACTGGTTAAGCTACGCCGACAGGGGATTTCTTCGCTTATTTTGAAATCTTTTGTAGGTGGGCATTACACCCTCCCCCACTTGAAAGAGAGGTCACCCTGACTTCGTGTGGTGGACTTAACGGTTGAGTCCTTGGCTACTAATGTGAGTCCCTGTTCGGGCGCCATTTGTAAAGAAAATCTTTACTTCAGGTCTACGCCGGGAATCGAACCCGGAACGTTCATCTGCGGAGGAGCCGCTTTAATCGGTTAAGCTACGCCGACTCAGTGTAAGAAGCTTATATGTAAAGACTTTTGTGGGTGGACATTACAATATTATGCCTCTAAATAAACTCCTCAACAAGAACTTTTGCTTATGTACTAGCAGAAGGACGACTATGCGCAGAGATATTTATTTCATCGCAAAAAACACGGGTTTTTATGAAGCACAAGTAAGTTCAAAATTAACCGACAGCTGTTTCGCCATGCGTCCTAGACATGGCTTCGTCAGGGAATGCCGAGATTTTGCTTCGGTGGTACAGAGGGTGGTTTCGTCGTGAAAAATTGTTACCAGATCCGAAGCCAGGATGCGGTTAAAAAATTTTCATTAACTATATTTCCCTTGTTGAGGTAGATAGAAGAGGCTTCTTGAAAGCCAAGGTCGTTATTGTTCCGAATTTTGGCTTTGAGTTTGGCGTAGTGGGAAGGAAATCTGTCTTGATTTACCACGAATGTTTGCACTGTTGAAACGAGGGATTGATGTTTCCTCATAAAGAGTGGTTTTCACTCTTTCGCTTTCTCAAAACATAGCTTCTTCTTCGGAATGTAAACTGCTCTATTAAAGGAGTAAAGAACATTTACTCTTTTTCTACGTGGCTGTTTTTTGCTTTTATTTTTGAGTGAAATCTGCTTTAAAGAAAGCGAAATGTAATCATGAAGGAGTTACTATGTCTTCTCTTTTCAGACTTTATTTGGTATGAAAGGAGAGTGCCCGAGGTACACGAGCCATTTAGTGTTTCGTAGTCATCTTGCGTTTGGAACAGCATGGTCTTTACATGCCCTTATTCCAATAAATTTCAAGTATAACCAACTTATGAAACTTAGATAATAAGTTGCACAGCAACTGGCAGCGTAACTTAATTTGTAAATCGTTCACTCGTGAGATGAACGATCCAGGTTCGACACCTCGCGACGACAAAAGGCGTTTGTTACAAAACCATTTTTTTTTTAGAATAAGATGTACATCAGCAAAAGGATATTATTATAAAGGCGTGAGAGACTTTTTTTTATGTTATTTTAGATTGAGATGTGCTTCAAAAAGAGTGATCTCATAATACAGGATTAATAATTTTCTGCTATTAAGGATCCCTCGTGTACACGTAAGCTTCATAGGAGGCGGGAGTTTAAGCTTTGCTTATTTTTTTTTGCCACATGGGGAGGGGTTGGTTTGAAATATGCTTACCTACGACACAGAAAATAAAAAACGAGCCCAGTAGGCCTAGCCAAAAAAGTGATAATGACTTTAACGCCCCTTCACAGGCTCACTTTTTGGTGAGCAGGGAGAGTGACGAGGCACCTGAGCCATTTAGCTTTCTGTAAGTCCCTTGTGTTTGAGAACGCATAGCCTTTACAAGCCCTTGCACTGTTAAAGTTCAATTAAACTAACAATCAACCTAAGAAAACAGCAACCATTGAGCTGAACCAATAACAACTCATAAATTATTTTTTATGTGTTGTATCAGCAAATAAAAAATAAAAAACAGAGAGCGAAAACCTTACACAAATATTCGCCGGGGTCTGCAATTTGCTTACAAGGGGCGACTGTTGAATAAAATGGCAAAGAATATGCTTTGTAAGGTTTACCCACAAAAGAACTTCAAAAGTAAGCTGCCCCAATACCTGTCGACGTACTTAAAACGGTCACTCTAGAGATTACAGATCCGTTGGTTCGAATCCTGGCGTCGACAATAGGGCACGTTGGGCACACTAGTGGCCAAGGACCCAACCGTCAGGTCCACGACTAGAGGTCAGGAGTTACCCTGACCTCTATCTCTCTTTGTAGGGGAGGATGTGAGGTTCTCTCCACAAATAGACTTGGAAATTACCTGTCGGCGTAGCTTAACTGGTAAAGCGGTTACTCTAGAGATGACATATCTCTTTGGTTTGAATCCCGGAGTCGACAAAAATGGCACGTTCTCTTGCAGCTGACTTAATTCTTAAACAAAACATTATCAGGCTGAGATAGGGAAGCATTTCACGATAAAATAGAATATAATTAATGCTACAAAACACGAAACTGGGTTTGTTATTTATGCGAATTAAATTGTAAGTAATGACGTTTCGTTGCTCTGAGTTCTTAATTTTGTTGTACTCTTTCGGAATTTACTATTTATCGGTTTGTGAGAATGGGAGAGCACAAGGCAGAAAACTGAACATAAAGAAACCACTAACTCAACAGAAAGTTTCTTAGTAATGTCCTCACCAATTCCTCGGCTAAACAAAACAAAGTACCTTTGAATCATTTTTTTTAACATTTCATGAAAAACTCAATCACTGCTTCTTTTACTTACACTACTTACACTAAATTCGTTATTTAAAGAAAATGATACTTGGAATAGTCCTGTCGAATCGAAAACAGTGGACAAGCGATAAAAGAGGCCAATCACGAGCGTTGCATTTACATCCGAGCTTTCCCAAAATACTCAAGAGGGAGTGAATTTTCGATTATATAAAGAATAATAGATTTTTCCACTTAGTAAAGGAGTACTTTAACCGCTGCAAAAGTGATTGAAAAATATTAGAATCCAAAAGGCTCGCCATTTTGGTGTTTTTCCTCCCTCAATCTTTTTTGAGGAGCCAAATTCACTCTTTCGTTTTACGTATGTGGCAACGGCGGATTTTTCTTGGCGGAAAAAAACCCTTAGAACAAAGGTTCGCGAAAATTCGGAGGCAGATGTCTTTTTCCCCTCCGCCAGAATCATATCCAAAGCACGCAACATTAATGAGCTTGACTCAGCAGGGAGATTATGGTTAACGACAAATTTCAACCCTCCTGATGGTCTCCGATGTTGCAATTAGTATTCATGGAAAACCACAACCACTCCCACCGAAGTAAAGTCTAGCCATTCCTGGACGAAACCGTACCCAGTACTTTTGCTTATGGTTGCGTATTGCACTGTAGCTTACTTTTATTTCAACAATGCTGCTTTGTTTTGCACCTCGTTTTTTGCGGTTTACAATTCTTTTGCTTAATCACCGTGCTGTACATCATATCGCAACGTGCTCCAGAATTATTCAGTGTCACAGTTTTCATTGTGTTTTGAACTCTACTTTTCTTTTTAACTTGTGCAATATTTTGTACTTTGTACTATTTTATCTTGTCTGATGTTATACTATCCTCTTGAATAGTACCTCTTGAGCTGCGTATTACCTTCTGGCTGTAAGACCTTCATATGGATTAGGGGAGCCAAACACAATGCCAGCTAAGCATCCCTCAAACCATAATACTGCCTTCACTAGCGTGCAGAGTCGTGGCTACGCAAATCAGAGACTAAGCATTCCTGCCATTTTCTCCCCTTTCGCTTGTGTCCATCCGCACTGTGTAACTGAAAACGTGATTCGGCAGATCACATTACCCTCTACCACTTACGTACTGTCCAATTAACATGTTCCTTTGCGAACTACAGACGCTTAATCTTGTTGCCTGCGGACAACAAAGACTCATATACCGGTCTTTGGTTGCTAAACTCGATACGGTGCAACGTGTGCCAAATTGTGCATTCAAGTATCTCCAGATTTGTTTCCTGTTGCAGATCTGTTGTGATTTCAGTACTGTGGTCCTTCTTGTGAGCACGATACATTTGACAACTCTCCTTTTCACTTCAGCATCCAGTAACTCGTGTCTACCAAATGTTTGACGTTGAGAACCGGTTGTTTGTCTGGTGGTCTACTCTGCATACATGTATCACAGCTGCTCTTTATCAGTCGACAAACGTCGCCATTTCGTTGATGCTTGCTTCAAAGCGACGCCCACCAACAAAGTCTCGCAAATATCACTCACGCTACACTTCTTCTTCCTTGCTTTCTTGTCCCATTTTTATACCCATCTTACTCGAATGTAGTCACAGCTGCTTTGCATAAAATTGCAAGTGATCATAATAAATTGCACACTGAGTATAATTCTAAGTGATTCAGGCAAAAAACGGTTGAAAGTTTCAACAAAAAAAGAGATCAGCAACTCCGATATTTTTGTCTAACAAACATTTGGGTTTTCCCCTGTTTGCTATGATTAGCTTTTGATTTAAGTCTTATTTGAGAATTACTCATGCCGTTGCATTTAGTTTTGGGAGTTTTACCCTTTTGATGGTCGTTTTAGTTCTTTTCTCCCCTTTCCTAATTCTTTTTTTTTTCTTTTTTTTTTCGTCTTTTCTATTGACACGGAATTTTGTTCCATTATTAAGATGATTGTGTCTCTGGGGAAGTTTCGACAACGCGTTTTCAAAATGGACGCTTTATCTGACAGATCGACCACTGTGTGAGCTACATGTGACACTTACAAAAACTACGTGTGGTAATGGTGACATTTATTTAGGAAACTTTTCCAGTCTATAGGAACTATATTATGCCAATACGTTTGGGCAGATGAGAGAGATATGGCAACTATGGGGAGTTAATGAGTCACTATGAAGTGTTAATATTCCGCGTTCTCGTATATACGCTGTCCATTCTGATGCAACTATGGTTATCCTGGGGATCCAATGGAAACGAAAACGCTTTTAAGCCACTAATCTAAAACAAGATTGATATCTTAAAATTTTATCTTATAAAACGGTTGTTCCAACTCCACAACACTTGTTAACTGTACTTTGGTCAAACAAATACGCAAAATGTATAAAACATTTGTTTATTACACTTGATTCCTTTCAAGCCTAAAACGTTGAAAATGTTGCTGCCTATCCGTTTGATGTATTACCACGCCCATATCACCGTTTCGCACAACCTTGGAGATATGCCATTTGATTGTCTTTCGCTCACTCGCCAAAGTGCATTCTTTTATTTTAAGCTGTTTCATGGGAATTGCTATCCCCGTGAGGACATTCAAGATTTTCTTTCGTAACTGCGCATCCTGTTACTCAAGTCAAAAGATAAATGTATAGAAGACCCTCCAGTGTGTGTTGGTTGAGAAATAGGAATTTCCTCAATTTATGATACTTTAGGTCGTTTGGGTTATGGTTCCTCAAAGAAAAACAGGATTTCTTGTTGAAGTGTAATTTTCGTTTGCTTCATCGTCTCTTTTGCTGTGTGTTTTTGTGTCACTGTGAGAATATGTCACTGCCGCGAATCCAACAGTGACACATATTGGACACCGATTGCCCCCACTCAGTAGAACGGTGGCAAGAAATAAATCCACAAAGAGGAGATGCGCAAATGTAGCAAAGCACACTTTTATTTTTAACTAAGGCTATTTGAAAGCGGTTTTAAACAAAAGAAACAAAGAAACTTTCTGTCTTTTCAGACGCGAGCTAAATATTTTATCTCTCAATTACAACTGACCCCTGGCCCTCGCACATACTACAATATCCTGGGGCAGATCACAGTGCAACTCTAAGCAGCTTACCAAAACTTAGATTTTTCTTAGATTCCCTAGTATTTCGCTATGTGATGCTTTATCAAAGACTTTATTATGATCTAAATAAATACCACCAGTACTATTATTCTCATCCAATCCTTTGGTAGCCAAAACGTTGTTGTTGTTGGAACATTACATATTGCTTTTAACCCATGCTGCGACTCCATACTGACGCGCTAACTCATGCTACCTAATATGCAAGGTGTCCCGTCAAGACCTCATAAACTCTGCACAGCAAAATTCTTTGCTTGGAGGACATAAAAAATTACCAAAGAACTATGTTTGTACGACTTATGGTTTCCGAGAAAAATGCAAAAGAAAAAGTATGACGTCATCTCCGATTCACGGGAAAAAGCTTCATTTTAAACAGGTAATCGGTATTTGCATATATTTCCATAAGAAGATGTGCGAAATATCCATCGCTCATATTGAGGCATGCATGCGCACGCCGTGGAATGACTATTGCCGTCGTTCGAATCGTATAAAAGGTGGCATCTAATAACTACCGGTAATCTTCGCATGGTTTAAATGTATTCTGTGCGTGAGTATTGCGACATGTGCACTCTCCTGTATATGATTGGCTGGATATGGAATACCCAGGCCGCTGGATTGAACTTGCGGGGTCCGATGTTACGACCGCCACCATCCCCAGATCGGACACCTTTGGATTTCTTCGTATACGGCCATCTGAAAGAATTGGTCTATTGAGCCGCTGTTACTGCAAAAAGTAATTTAGTTGTTCGTGTTAATATTGCGTTTACTTTCATGGACGTCACGCTGCTGGATCGTACGCATTCGTGCCTCGTTTCACAGTTTGAACACAAATTTTTATGTAAACTAAGTAAAATAACTGTAAAGTTCCGATGTTCATGTTTCCAATAAAGCTTTTTCCGGCGCACTGGATATGGCGTCGTACTTTTTCTTTCACATTTCTCTCTTCTCGAAAAATTGGGTGACGTATATTTCTTTGGTTATTATTTCATATACTCCAAGTGAGGAATTTCGCTGTGCAGAGTTTATGCGGTCTTGAAGAGACACCCTGTATATACACGTGTATACACTGCGCGCCCACAACACCCCCATACCATGATGCTGCCACCACCAAACTTGACAGTCGGCACAATGCGGTTACTTAAGAAGCGCTCGCAGGGCATCCACTACACTCAGACGCGACTATCGGACTGCCAGATTGTAAAGCGAGATCCATCACTCCAAAGATAATTTTTCCACATGTACACAGTCCAATGACGGTTAGCTTTGCGCCATCGCAATCGACGTTTCGCATTCTGGGGAGTGATGTTCGGCTTGTGAGCAGCTGCACAACCATGGAATTCCAGGTTTTGTAACTCTCGACGAACAGTCCTGCTGCTAGCACTAACGCCTGATGAATTTTGGAACTCCTGAGTGATTTTAACCAACGAGGACTTGCGATTTTGTGTCACGACTTTTATCAGAGTTCTACGGCTGCATTCACTAATGGTTTTTAGCCTGTGACTTCGATTTTCTGCAGTTTCACTGCCGCGACGCTTCCAGTTCACAATTACATCACTCACAGTAGATTTTGTCTTCTGTAATATGTCCAAAATTGCATGAACTGATTTCCCACAAAGGTGGCATCCTACTATAATGCCATAATCAAAGTCGCTAAGCACCTTTGATTTTACTCAGTCTCACAAACGCATAAATATGACCTGACAAACCGCTACTACCGCTTTTATATCTGTCGGTAACTCATCAAATTACGTCACCGACCAGATCCACTTCTTTCGATGGGTGTCCGGATACTTTTGGCCAGACAGCGTACAAAGCTATGCATGAAACTTTATTACGCAAAATTTGTGTAGATTTAAAAATACAGTACATATTTCACCTTAATATTAGTCTTTGGATATAACGTTACAAGAAAACAAGTACATTTTGAAATAACTTGGGTTTAA
>JJRW01S0006185.1:56820-69588 GCA_001188405.1 Loxosceles reclusa | reverse complement strand
ATAAAGGAAAAAATTAATAAGGTGCGTCTGATCACCTCTAACCGACATGTAAGCTTTACAACAATTTCCCATGCTGTGTATTAGATTGTCCAGGAGTGTCTGCGGCAACAAAGTATATTCACGACAAATAACGGGTTGAATCTCTTGAAGAGTGGTAGGTGGGGAGCTTCGGTAATGCACGTCGGGGTCCTAGTGTGTCCCACATATGTTCTATACAAATTAATCTGGAGAATATACGGGACACAACATCCCCTGGATTCCTTCACCCTCAGGGTAATCGGTCACTAGTGCAGCACGGTGGGGACGCGCATTAACATCCATTAGGAGGATGTTATTGCCGATTCCGTCCGCAAACAACTTGGCATCAGTATCAAGAACCTCATCTCTGCTTATTTCAACATGAATAAAATGCGTAGGCCAGTGCTGCCATTCAAAAATGATGCCCGTCCATACCATGATTCCGGCACCTTTGTACCGATGCCTTTCACAAATATTTTGAATCTTATTGCGTGTGTCTCGCTCTCTCCAGGTTGTTATACGTTTGGAAGCACTCTCCAAACAAAAATAGGATTCATCAGTTAACTGCATTCGGTTCCAGTCCGTGGAACTCCAATGACGATGCTCTCTGCGCCGATTCAACCGGGTGCATTTTGCAGCCCGTGTTAGTGGAACACAAATCACGGGTTTCCTTTAATGCATCCCTCTTTTATGCAGCCTGTCATTCACGATATGTCTGGATATTAGAATTCTTGTATCTGCTGCGAACTCTCTTGCAAGCTGTGCTGATGTCACTTGCCTGTTTCTTTTAGCAATCGTTGCCAAATAACGGTCCTGAGAATCTGTTTTGTCATGTTTTCGACCTTGATCTGGTTTTCTGCATAAAATCATCAGTGTCTTTGAACCATTTCCAGATTCTTTACATGACGCTATTGGCTACTTTTAGGTCTTTATAGACCTGTGTCACCGTCCGCCCTACCTCCCATTCTCTATTCGCATGCAACGTTTCACAATCCGTCAAATACCTTCTTAACGAAATGTTCCACCTTCAACACGAGAATATTTTGTCCAACTACTCTCACAATCTTTGAACTTGAAACTGAATCCTGTTGGACGACGTGATAACGTCGAACCTTAAGCTACCAACCAACTACATTTGATCGTACTTCTCTGATTAGAATTAAAGTAAAGCACACACACACCTTTTTAAGGTTATTCCTTTAATTGTTCCCGCCAGTGTATGATGACGGCTTGTTGTCTACAGCCGTCATCAATTCCAACTTCAGAAAATTATCATTTCCTTAAGTTGGAAATAATATCTAGTAATGCCGTGGCTTTCACTGGGATATCCCGAGATGAAGGGAGTGATCAAATTCAATATCAAACGCAATCAAAACATGGTCCATATTTTGGGGGGAACAAAGCACCACGCCCATAATCACACCAGAGTATAAATTCCTGTCAAAACTATTATCAGATTTTAAACTTTTCGTTCGCAATTAACTTGACAAATGTAATTACGGTTACGGCAGCAAGACTGTAAACAGCACATTGGCGTCTCGTACCAGTTTTCGAAGCATGTTCATTAGCTGGTAATGTAAGGTTCGATGTTACAAAGGACCTAAAAGAGTCGCACTGTGTCCAGTGTACAGCCAGCACGAAACAAGTAGTAGCTGGAGCACCTCCATAGTGTCACGTCTCGCTCCGTACTCGCAAAAATGGCGAGCCTCCTAAGGTAGTCTATGGACTTTTTACAAATGTCATATGCCGACTCGAGGACTCAAACCTGGATCGTTCAGCTCCGGAATGACCGTTTTCCCGATTAAGATACGCTTACGAGTATCTGGGCAGCTTATTACATAAGCATTTTTGTGGGGAACCTAACTTCCTCCCCCCACGGTGAGAGAGAGAGAGGTCAGAGCACAGGTCTGACCTCGAGTGGTGAACCAGAAGGTTGGGTCTATGAGTTCAGGCGCCAATTGTAACAATCGCTACTTGTCTACGTCGGGGCTTGAACCACGGATCTGTCAGCTCTGGAGTGACCGCTTTCCTAATTTACTTACGCCGACGAGTATCTGGACAGCTTATTATCTAAGTTTTTTAGTAAGTGGAGGGGAGAAGAATACCTCACCAACTATAATAACAGCGAAACTTACAGTACGTGGTTCAAGCGTTGAACTGTATCACAATAAGGCCATTAATCATTTTTTGAAAATAAGGCGGCGTGGATTACATTAGGTAACTAAAAGTATGGTGTATCCGTCTGAATTATATTCAAACATGTAGTGACATTTAACAAGAACGTCGGTTGAAGTAAGTTCTTTCAAAATAATTATGGAGTTAGTGTTTTGCGATAAGTTCTATTGAACAGGACAATATTTACTATTCTAAAGTATACCCATCAGCAAAGGTATCTAGAATCTTGTAATGAAAAAACTGATATAATACTCCCTTAACATTAACATAACCACTAATCATTTTATGCGCCTCCTCTCAAAGAAGAGAATTTAGTTAGTTAGTTACGTCACGCAAAGAAGGCAAAAACAGAGAGCAGTATAAAGAGTAGGGAAATACTGCCGCCAAAGAAAAGGTTAGGAAGTAAATAGAACTCCGTGCTGTCTGACCGCTCTCGCTACTGAAGTCTTGAATTGTGACCTGACGAATTTTTTAAAGCACGGAGATATATTTTGAAGTACTCCCGTGCATTTTTTGTGAAGGACCGAATTATTACTCTCGAAGATTTAAAGTGGATGCCTGGTCGACAGATAAGTTAATTAATTTCTTAATAAGCGAAAACGGCCCCTTTATTGTCTCAAAGTTCTAAATGAACAAATTAATTAAATTGGTGCATTTAAAAACTTTGGATTTGAGTTTTTGTGAAGAATACAATTTGAAAGTTAAATATGATTTTGCAGTATATATTCACTTTAGTGCATAACAGCACTTTTGTCGGCAAAGATTTTAGTCGACTACCATACTTCCTAAAGACCAAAATAAAATTAGATTTATTTTGCCATACAACTGTGTATTTACTGACTTTAAACCAGAAGTGAAATTTTATTTAAGTTTTTTTTTTGCAAACTTCAGTTACTTATTTATTTGCAGTCCGTGTATACTATGTTTCAAATTGAGTTAAGTTTAGCAATGGCAAGCAAAAGATCTCGCAGAGTACGCAGTGTCTGAAATATTCATTTTTAGATACTGACAAGCGTCAGTCAGACAATTTAGATACCAATCTTCTGAATACTCATGCTGTGCATTTGAGCCCGACTTCTCAAGACGTTGCAATTTCTGGGTGAGATATCTGCTGTTGATAAAGAACGTCCGGCGTCGATAAAGTAACAAACCTTCGAAAACAGCTGGCTGTCAGGAGTAATTGATTTATTTTATGTTTAAAATCCTTTATTGAACGAATAAATCACCTCTAAAATCTTATAATAGTTTTAAGAGAAACTTATATTTTGGTATAGCTGCTGATGTGACCGGGGCATAGTGCTTGTTTCCCCAAAACATTTGATCATGTTGATCTTGAATGTGAAGTAAATTTCTTTTCTAACCACTTTTAAGGTTCTGTGGGCTGCCGTAAAATTCTTGTTTCTGTCAAATTTCGATGAAATTTCTCTGAAATCGTTGGTGAAAACTATGGCGTTCACGATAATGAAATTGATATTTTGTTTAACAAGTAGCCTTGATGTGGTACTTCCGTAGGAACTATGTGAAGCTTCGGTATATCTTGTGTTCATTTCGTACGAAGTATTATTAGTATTCAGTATTCTTATGTAGTATGCAACGCACACAAAGCTATTCCTTAAGGGCCCTGTAGTTGAGGATTCTTGGTCCACTCGACGAGACATGAGTAGAAGAAATGCTGGCATGTACCTTGTTATGGCTAATATTGAATGTCCAAGCAGCCTATATATTCTTCCGTTACTGGAAATGAAGGGGTTCGAGTGAAGCAGAGACATTCCTGTAACACAAATACTTCTATACTAAATTGTAACAAACACGAAAGAAAACACAAATGATTATTTTTTCCTATTCTAACAGACGGAAGTAACTTTTATTTAACAGTGCTTTTTCTCAAAAAAATAAAGAAAAACGATAGCATGAACTAAAATGTGATGACCAAGCTGATGCAGAGTCCCCACTTCACAGAGAATGTTATCAGGGATTAAGCCTTGAAATAGGTGTAGATATTGGTGGAAAAATAATAGAGAAAGCTAAAACACGTTCTGGTGGTTCCACATCAATTCCAAGACCGTAATTAGAGACTGAAAATTGCCTTAAGTTTTAAATTAAGTATAAATTTGAGAAAAGGCATTTCATCAATTTTCTCGAACAGATTAAAGCATTTTTCAAATGATAATTAATATTTATTTTCTTTATATTAAAGGAAAATTCTTGGAACGTTAGAAAGTTATCTTATTTTTTCAAGCAATTAAGTTTAACTAATTAAATAAAGAGTTCATAACTCAGTAGTTAAAAACACAAACATTACATTTTTAGTGGTTTCAACCTAATGAGCTTGCACTTAAATTTCGCTTGTGATTCTTAAAAGAATTATTTGCTAGACAGTAATTAATGTTAATTTGAAACCAGGAGTTAGATTTACATTTGTTTTATTGTTGTTGTAAGTTTACGTTCAAAACAAAATCGCCTCAGAAACATTTAGATTCATTTCAGACAAAATTTCTTTAAATTATACGGTATTTTCTTGTCTGCTTAGCAACGTTTGATAATAGCTATTGTTATTTTAATTTTTCAGAATTTCAACTTTAATTTCAGCACTTGAATACGTTGTAGGTAGCAAGCGTAGTTGAAAAGTTTACAGTAAGAAATTGCGCGAAAGCCAAAACTTAAGTGAGCAAGTGTTGAACCAAGCCCTGTAAAGAAATGTGCCCTTTCTGTCGACACCGGGATTCGAGCCAACGGATCTGTCATCTCTTTAGTAACCGCTTTACCGGTTAACCTACGCGTACAGGTATTTGGGCAGCCTAATTTCGAAATCTTTTGTGGGGAAGAACTTCACCTCCTCCACCACGTAGAGCGAAAGGTTGGGGTAACTCCTGACCTCGAGTGATGGATCCTACGGTTGGGTTCTTGGCCACTAATTTGAGTCCATAAGTTCGGACGCCATTGTAAAGAAAAACCTCCCTTATGCCGACTCCGGGATTTGAACCTACGGATCTGTCATCTGTATAGTGATCGCTTTACCGATTAAGCTACGCCGACAGGTATTTGGGCAGTTTAATTTCGAAGTCTTTTGTGGGGAGAGCCGCACAATCCGTCTGAACCTGTTAGGAGATGGCATGTTTCTTCTACATGGTGGCACATCAACTACTATCTATACAATGTGTCAGAAACTAGTTTCTCCAAACCTTAAATGTTCAATAGTATTAATATCTGGGGAAATACAAGCATAAGGTAATAGTTGGAATTATTACTTCTGCTTTAATATCCATACCACATCAGTGCGAGAGGTATATTATGGAACATTACTCGCCTGGTAGTGGTCGTCTCTATCATAGAACACAGTAGCCATACAGGATTATGCTTGGTCATTAATAATGTTCAGATGGGCCATACCTGACAAACTATGGTTCACAGTGATGATTGATCCCATTAGAATCTCATGATTGATCCCATTACTTCCCAGGCACGTACATTGGTTGTCATGGACTTTGTTTCCAGGGGATGAGATGATTAGTACAGGTGGATAATACGAAGGTACCTTTTTCTACCAGCAGAAGTTTGTCATATGATGTTGATGACTTTGGGAGGGATACTGTGCCAATTTTCCGATTGTGAGTGATCTATGATTTTTCCTCTTGACTCATTACTTCCATTTTCAGAACAGCTCGGTAGTTTTTTTTTTTTGCTGAATATTCGTCTCTTTTCGTCTCACACACATTCTGAAACGTTAATGTATAAAATTTTGAAAGCCCCTATTGCGGTTTATTCCCTCTGTTGGACCAGGCCATGTACTGTCTTCTCAGACTGCATGCAGTGGCGAGAGTTATGGAAGTTTAGCTTAGCCAACCAGGCTTCACTCTTCGGCTCCGACATGTCAGGATTTCCAGGTTTCCAGGGTGAAAAGAACGCCCGTTTGGAACAACGAGACTCGAACTACGAATAGTTGCTATTTTTTTCGGTACTTAAGGCAACGGTACTTAACCATTGCGTTAAGGCGTACGTTGGCAGGACGTTTGAGGTTTTTAGTTGATAAAAGTCGTTGCAGTTTTTAAAGTTGTTTGTAGATTCATAACGATTGACTGCTGATCGGCGTATAGGCCTAGTCAAGCTCAGTTTTTTCAAATTTGACCCTTTGCTGTCCCATCAACTGCGATCTTCTGCTCTGGAGGCAAGAAATCTGACAATGGCATAAGAGTTCCTGTGAGTTCGCTGCCGACACATTAATATATTGGAAAATTACAAGTACGAGGCCGAATTAAAAATATTTAGCTAATTCCGTTTTCGAAGCGTAAGCGTAGATATTTTACCCTGTGTACAATTCAATTAAGATTTTATTGCGCAAAATTCTCTTTTCTGTTCTGTATTCCATCTATGTGCCTAATGGAGCAATCTTAAATATTGCTAATCTTTTGAAATTCTAAACATTCAAACTTTGAAACAGATCGAAATCATTAGAAGATTTAACTGAATTCTCATGAATTAGTTATGTACATCAAAGTACCACTTAATTAGGGATAGGCACCAGTATGTATATGTTGTAGCGTGTGACGCCTAAAGTTTTGGGCAGCAGAGAAGTTGCTGTGGTATATAAATGGTACGAGGTGCGGTTGTCTCGAATCAGTAGCTCTAACCTGCATTGTTGATGAGGCTTGTGACCATAGATGCCTTTGATCGCTGCAAAATTATCGAAACACATTGGCCATTCAATATTTGAAATCATGAGAGAACTGGTATTTATGCGTTCGACAGTGCCAGCAATCCGGCGGGAATACTTTGTTGGTAAAAAAAAGCAAATAATTGGGCAAACTGTAAATGACAAACAACCTTGAATGAATAAAGTTAGTACAGACTCAGCCGCTTCGTGCGGAAAAATAGCGACCACATTTTCGCTCAGATTAACATCTAACGGAATGAAGAGAGTCAAGTCAGACAGTCAGTAGATGGATCGTACAACTCTTGCTTTACCCTACTGCTGCTTCGCAGAGTAGTGTTCTCAGAAGTATCGTTTTTGGACGGCTGCCATCTGGCTGGGCACGAACTCTTTGGCCTTTGGGCTTAGGGTTACGGCTTGGGCTATCCGGATACTCATGCAGTTATGGCAGGGCGTAGTATCGGATAGGTCGGTAGCGGTGTATCCCCATATGCTAGTCCGTATTCGGCCCAGCGGGGCTCTGCACCACTAAGCCACTTAACCGAGGCTCTAAACCTGGTCGATGTGGGCGGCCAGGTCAACCCACCCAAGAGGGTGTCCGACAACTGCCTCCGCCCCGATGCGACGACGGATATTAATATCAGTACTAGCTCTGTCGGCTGTTCTGCTTCGGCGTTCAGTCGGCTTGGGTGAACCTGGTACCGAATTCTGCGGTTGAAGCCCTGGGCTCCTCTATTTCTGGGCTTCGCGGCGACTGGGCCGCTAGTGCCCTCTACGAGGCGTGGAGGTGGTGACTGACCTATGGTCTCGTCTAATACAGAGGCACTTACCCTATGAGCTTCGGAAGCCGCAAACCCACAGGTGTACAGTTATTCAATGTCCATATTGGGCTGGAACGTGTTGCCTGGGCCATACAACACAAGATCCGGGCCATCAACAAATGGTAGCGGATAGCATTGAGTGATGAGTCTCGTTTTTGACTACACCACACCGATGGAAGCCTGTGAATCTGGATCCAGACCCATGAAGCCATGGATCCAACATGCCAGGTGAGAACTGTACAAGAACACGGAAGATCGGTGATGGCCTAAGGTGTGTTCACGTGGTACAGTATGGGACAGTGAATATATGAACCGACCTCTCTCAACGTATTACGGTATGTCGATATGCTGGCCGATCACTTGAATCCATTTATGTTGTTCTGCCATCCCAAAGGTCATGGTTTAAACCAGCAGGACAATCTCTCGTTCTACAGGTCCCTGTTACACACACCCTGATTGCAGGAGCATTTCGGATATCTTCCTATCATTTCTTTTCCGTAGCGAGGCCTGGACTTAACTGTGATTAAAAATGTGTGTATATAGTGGAGAGAGGCCTATCGTCCGCCACGGGTGACTCTAAGTGCATTATTGGCAGCTATATACTGACATGTGACTATCCATACCGCAGAAACATTTTCAAAAGCGCATTGCATCAGTGCCATGTGGTGGCCATTCTCAAGGCCAGAAGAGGCCGAACAGATTTCTAGGTTGGTATTCCTAATTCAGTGGCATTTCAGTATATTATCACGCAGCAAGTGTAGCTTGTTCCAAACTCTAGTAATACGGAAGTACATATAGCGACCTCACACTAACTTTTAATAGAAGCAGGGGTGGAGAATGAGAGATAGGACTTCAACGTTGGTCTAAATCAACCTTGCAATCTTGTCAGTCACTGCCGATACTTAACTAATGACAACCGAGTCGTAAATGCGGCAGCTAGTCCAACTAAACCTGAAGAATTTTTATCTCTAATCCTGGTTACGCAATGGTGTAACGACACACACACACTGTAACTTATTCTCTTCCCTTTAACAAATTGGCATCCGAGATGCTCCCACACATTTTCAATTGGCGATAAATTCGGTAACTGGGTTGGCCAGGGAAGTGTACTAATCTTCACGGTGACATATGTCTCGACATCCTGGTCGTATGCGGCAGAACACTATCCTGCTGTCCTGCTGGAAAATGGTCTAATGAAACCCTGCCATGAGAGGCAAGGCATGTGGGCACAGGATGTTCTGAATATATCGCTGCGTTGCCATTGCTCCAGGGATGCTAGGAGAAGTCGGCTGTCTTATGCAATGGCTCACCAGAACATAACGCCGGCTGTGGGGAACGTCGCTGACCGGGAATGGGGTCCTAAAAACACGGACATGGCCGTCGTCAATGCCTAAACTTAACCTAGATTCGTCTCAAAAGACTACCAGGTTCCATTTTATAGTAGTCCAGTGTCATCGCACACGATAGAATTGCAATCAGACGTTCCGGTAGAGGACACGACAATGAAGCAATCATACGTGTCTGTGCTTGTCTCAATATCAGGCGGTCCTCTCTGCTGGTGTTCTGTTGTAAAGAAAAAATGTCGACGCCGGGAATGTCCGACGCCAACGGATCTTTCATTTCCAGAGCTTCAGAACGACCGCTTTACTGGTTAAGCTATGGAATTTTAATTTCGGAATCATTTGTGGGTGGGCATTACACTGTCGAGAGTATCCTGAGCCTTATCACCCTGTGCGAGTACCCACTTGCACCCACTGATTCTAATACTATTAGGTGAAAGGAAAAAGGTGAAAATCCGGGTCAACATTTTAAAAGAATATGTACTTATGTTTTACGTTGTGCCATATTATCGTCATTGGATTCTAACAGTACCTCGCGGTCTGGACAGAACGGCCTATCAATCCTTCGATGAGACCATCCACCTTTTCCAAATCCAATAATTCGGTCCTCCTGAAATTTTAGTGCCCGCGCAAATTGCGTTTGCCTGCGTCCTAAAGTCAACTCTCCGCAACAAAACTGCTGACACACAATCTCCGGAGCTTATACGGGAACGCAGGAAGTGAGGTTACGCCCTCTGTTTTCCAGGCCGTACACCAAATCATCTCGTAGCGATAGACATCTCTGCATGGCGGCTTTTGCAGCAAAACGATAACTTCTTCATGATGCATGATTATGTTTGAGTTCAGTTTGTGAACGTCATGCATTTGTAATGAAAAAACGTATTTCTTGGTTTTTAGTTCATCTTACGTATTCTTCTTATTACTTGGAGACCCGACAACTCACTTGGCATTCAAAAGAAACCATCAACGACTTGGTTTTGAGTTGTAACACACTTAACATAAAAAAAGTGAGACCCTCTCCCACAATAGACATAGATAATAAGCTGCCTAGACACTCGTCGGCGTAACTCAATTGGTAGAGCAGTCTCCCCTGAGTACAAAGATCCTGGTTCAAATCCTGGAATCGGCGAATGAGCGTTTGTTACAAGAAGCTTCTCGATTGTTTGCTTACTCTAGCGATGCAATTCTCACATTTGAAGTTACCCTAGTAGCTGTAGCATTAAAGAAAGCTCAAATCTGTGCTTCACATGTTGGTTGCCGTGCAAGGATTGACAGTTCTTTTGTAACGGCCTGTTCTAGCAATTTGTTTACTCGTTAATCCCATCGCTGTAACAGCCAAACATTTTGTTGCGCGTTCATAGTATTCCATCTATTAATTGCATTTATTGGAGTTCAGTATGTTGAACAATCGGTTGTTGCATCACCCTCTTACACACGCATACACACTTAGCGATAAAATGTTTATATGACATTTTTGGTGACCCGCATTTTCAACATTTTAGAAATTCTCTGACAAAACATGTGCGAGAAAAATGCGAAGAAAACAGAACTTTGGGAAATGCAAATATTTTCTTTCTCAAAGTGACACGAACTTAATTCGGACAAAAAGTTTCGAAAGAACCTCTTATGTTTTTCTTTTACCCCTACTTGAACACAAACTGTATCTGCGAAAGTTTTGAAACGTCACGTTTTTGCGTAGATGTCGCAGTAGTGAAAAATGAAAGGCTCCTGGGCTTCAAAAGAGGTAAGAAAATTGGCTCTACATCAAAGGAAAAATTCAGAGCAATAATGTGAACCGAAAGCGGATCATAAACAAAGAGGGGAGTCTAAATATTAAAAAGTCTCCTATTAGAAACATATCCTTAAAAATCTTTAAAGGGAAATCAATTAGTCAAAAAAAAGTTGGGAACTTATTAAAGGCTGATACTATTTCAAAGGCAAGACTTATTAAGACAGGATTTTCACTATTGGCATCCAGATTTAATCGAATCAGAAATCAGTGTCTACACTTTCAAAATTCCAATTGAATTATTAGCGAGTTTCATAAAAAAAAAAATGGCCAATGCACTGGGGAAGGAATAATTTCCGCTCATTTTTTTCTCTTGAGTCAACCTGATTTGAAAGGAAAATATAAATTCACTTATATTGAATTTAAATCAGTGTTTTTCCTTCGCTGCTTAAAACAAAAAATATTTGCTCATAATCAGTTGTTTACACCCCGGGCGTGACTTGGAAGAAAAGGAATGATTTGCATCGTTTAATCAGGTTACGTTCTTCTTCTGGTTCTTGAAGCTTTCCTTCTGTTGATAGGGTTCTGCAGTTGTATGTAGTTAAAGTCACCAGCTAGATCCGATGACCCAATGATTCTTGGCATCCTCTGCCTTTACACTATACTGACTCCTGCCAGAGCCAAAATGATCCAGCCTCCGGGAAATAATTTCCGCTTTTATGGTTGTAATTTTTTGTCTTTTATGGTTGCAATCCGTCTTTTATGTTGTTAATCCGGTTATTGTTAATCCGTCTTTTATGGTTGTAATTCATCCTGAAGGGATTTGGCCATTTCTCACCACGCTGGTCAGTGCGGATTAGTAAGCAGCCTGTCCACGTCCGTTCACCAGGCATAGCATGGATTCTGAAACATTACACTGCGAGAAAGTGTGGATCAAACACTAGGCAATTGTCCTACTATATTCTTTTAAACATGAACCAGGAATTTATTTAGGTTTTATGTAATAATCAGAAATATCGACTCGAAACAATACTGTGCAATTGCATATAATGCATTACTTAACGGGTTCTGCTTTGTAATAATTGGTTTCTATTTAGGTGACTATCTGTTGGTTTTATAAACGTATGTATTCATGAGCGTACCTAGGAAATCTGGAAGTAGGGTGGAGGGACTAGTTGCGAATTGCAAAACAGCACCAAAACAAAGTACTGAATGTGCAAGACGTGATGAATATTTTATTCACACATCACACATAGGCTTCTTTTTCGTTAACTTGAATGACACTTTGCCTCCTCCCTACAAATTAATTTGGGTACTCCAATATGCGTATTTGCAACGCTATTACCACAAAAACCTTCTTAACATATCGGTCTAAAGAAATGTTCTAAAACAAAAAGCTGTAAACATGACATTTGAAATCACGAACTTTCTGTGAATTGAGGGAAATCCGATAAACACACGAACGTCTTGAAACCACGGAATTTCCATGAATTTTCGAGGTAAGAAGAAGTTCGGCCAATGATTTCTCCTTAGGAAGAAAATTTTGTGAAATGACGAAGTTCCGGAAACATTGCTGTACGTTTTTCCTCAGAGTCTGTTTTATAACGTAGGTTTAAGTTCCCTATTATTTGAAGGTGTGATAACTTTTTTCTGCACCACTTACGAATTTAACAAAATACAAGACACATTTGTTAATGACTTTTACAACCATTTTTTATGTCATTTGTTCACTTTAATGTTAATCCAACCACAAATTATAAGCATTTATTTTTCCATTCAGTATAATTCATTTACCGCAACTGTTTAAATTATTTTATATATCACCCTCTTTTATTCATGTTACTTTTTTTTTCTGCAATCATTAAGCCACTCCAATGAAGCAGTGGTTCTAGTGACCGGCTATTGTTCGGGACCTGGTCTACATGGATGTGTGTGTGTCTTCACTTCATTCATGTTTATTGGGTGTCTAGCGTAGCATGATCTTAATAGGTCCTTGAGCTATAAAAACCTAAATATAATCATCATCATTATCCTACA
>JJRW01S0006158.1:83965-94241 GCA_001188405.1 Loxosceles reclusa | reverse complement strand
AGATAATAAGTAGGCCTTAACTCATTCGCAAGTACGCAGAAATACACAGGCAGGAAGGCTCTATGTCAATCTAAATACACAGTCATATAAAGGCATCCTTAGTGCTTAATACTACAACGCAGAAAAATGTGATCACGCCGCTAAAGTTTAAAGACGGTTGCAATGTCCACCCACAAAGACTTCAAAGTAAGCATAGAATTACAGCGTGGACGTGACTTAACCGGTAAAAGCGGCTTCTTTGGAGGTGAACGTTCCGGGTTCGATTCCCGGCGTCGAAATGAAGTAAAGTTTTTCTTTACAAATGGCGTGTGAACTTAGCGACTCACACTAGTGGCCAAGGACCCAACCGTTAGGTCCACCACTCGAATTCAGGTCGTACCTTGACTTCTCTTTCAAGTGGAGGAAAGTGTAATGCCCACCCACAAAATACTTCAAACATAAGCTTTTCAGACAACGTCGGCGTAGCTTAACCGGTAAAAGCGATTCCATCGGAGTTGAACGTTACGGGTTCAATTCCCGGCGTCGACATAAAGTAAAGATTTTTGTTACACGGTATGAAGTTTAAAGTGCCAGAGCCTTAAAACAGAACCTGCACTCAAAATGCCAATCATCGTTGAATAGCGTATCTGCGGTAAGTGGAATGTGATCAATCCAATTCAATTGAGCGTTGCTTTTATTTGTTGCACAGTGTAATGCCCACCCACAAAAGAGTACATAAATAAGCACAGAAATCCTCTGTCGGCGTAGCTTAACCGGTTAAAGCGGCTCCTCCGGAGGTGAACGTTCCGTGTTCGTTTCCCAGCGTCGACATGTAGTAAAGATTTTCTTTACAAATGGCGCCCGAACATAGCGACACACAGTAGTGGCCAAGGACCCAACCGTTAGGTCTTTGGTCCGTTAGGTCCACTCGAGGTCAGGTCGATATCCTGACCTCTCTTTCAAGTGGGGGAGGGTGTAATGCCCACCCACAAAAGATTTAAAAATAAAGCTCGACAGACAAGAGTCGGCGTAGCTTAACCGGTAAAAGAGGCTCCTCCGGAGATGAACGTTCCGGATTCGATTCCTGGCGTCGGCAAAAAGTGAAGTTGTTCTTTACAACAGCCACCGTCATTTCTTCAACAGCAACCGTCATATGACGTTACGCAACCTATCTTATCTCTTCTTGTCCAGTGGAGGCGTCGTAAAGAAGTTAATTTATTTCGCTCCCAGTTAGTAAGATGTTAATCAGAGTTGGGGAAGGTTAAGTCATTACGAAGAACATACTTACTAGCATAAGGACTAATGTAATATAAGTTCACATGAACCAGATCAAATGCTCAACAAGTATTCGACACCCGTGTAAAAGTTTGAGTCTGATTTAAAAAGAAAATCTTGAGTTCAAGGTTCATATCGTAGCTCTCCGACAGACCACTAGTTAGAATTAGGAATTTTCTCTCCACATACATTGCCGGGAGCGCTCGAAAAGCACTACACAATTTCTAACAATGGCTTTCGAAGCGCTCGCGGCAGCAGAATCTCGAAAGAACATTTCTATTTCTAACTTGTGGGCTGTCGAAACGCGACGGTATGAATCTATATTACCTTAGCTTGTTATTTAGCTAACCAGAAGCTAATAACATTAACCAGTTATTCTTTTGTCACTTTACGTTTGTTTAATAAACCCGCCTGCATATGTAGGTCTCGGACTCACGACTTTCCTGCTTTATTTAAATCCTCGTTAAAATTAAATTGTCCAAACTCCCGTTAAGGGTAATGTCGTAACAACAGTTTCACAAATCAAGAGTTTATATATGATGGAAAATTTCCTTCTCTGGTTGATAAATGTGAACATTGTAGGACTAGATTTTGCAATTTTTTTTTCAATTTTCGAATCAATGTGATATTGTAAATCGTTTGCGTTTTTGTCCCGTTCCTAAGTTTTTTTTCTTTCTGTTCATTTTTTCGTGATGTTTAGTATGCACTGACGATAAAACGATTTTTCTTTATTAAAGTGACTGCATGTATTCTTTTTGTATGTTTAAATTTGCTTATTTTTTTAGTTCTTTAAAATTTGTTATTTCATACTTAATTGTAAGTTTACGTCAACCCCCGGAACCCTGTTCCGAAATTAAGATACTTGGTAGCTTTGATAATGGATTTATTACTTGTGCTTCTAATATACCATGTTTTGACGTCGGAAAAAATGGTTTCCGCAATTTTATGGGTTGGGGGGTTGACGTTTTGTATATTGCTTTGCAAGTATGCATTCTATGAGATTTTAATTTTTCCTTTATTTTTTTTGACGAGGGAACTCCGTCCCCTAATTTTGTTTAATGCTGAGTATGACGATGGAGAGGGTGTCCATAGTTTTATGGATGTTTGGACATGGTCAGCCATGGTGGGCGTTTGCCTGTAGCTGACTTTCATTTTGTATCTGTGTTTGTATTCGAAGTAAGACGTCTGCCAAAAGTCCAATCGAAGTATTTGAGACGTTGACATCAAGACGTTATCATCTTACTGAAGACAAACAAGTTTCTTGAAGGTTCGAATAGATAATTATAGCGTCGAATATTTAAAGTATTTTTGCAATTAAAAATTAAAAAAAAGATAAGCATTATATATATTATCAAACAAAAAACTCATTAAACAGGAATGAGCATAACAATGAAAATTTCGCTATAAGGGAAGAAAGCAAAACATGTATTGTAACGTCCACTAACCTCACCACTCAGGGATTCGCCTTTTAGTGGGTACGGGGAGTGACGTGGCGTCCCCGAGGTGCCCGAGCTATATTGTGTTCCGAATCACCTTGTGTTTGGCACACCATGGCTTTTACTGGCTCTTGTGCCATTAAACCTCAAATGACCAACCAACCACCTCAATCTCCATTAACCAGTAACTTAGGAAATCCCAGACACCAGTTAACTGGACATACGCCTCACGAGAAAGAAACCCAAAGCTAGGGAGAAAAGAAACCCAAAGCTCACGTCAAATGATTGGCACCACAACACATAGCGTAAAAGTACTGTAAAGTGTCTCTGAAAAAACCGAGCGAGAAACTCGAAGTAGACAGAAGCCGTCTTGCTGAAATGTTGAATGGTGTTACGAAGGTCCTTAGAGCAGATTGAAGCACTTCGAGTGCCCTTGTGAGGTGTCTGAACGGTGTTCCGTATCAGAAGTTGACGTACGTTTTTAAATATCAACCCTCCGTATACTTCAAGTGTTCTGTTATGTAAGAAATTCACAGCTAGCAACAAGTATTTTCCGATAATGGTTGGTTTCAAAAGAAGTGACTCTTCATGGGTTTATCAATAAAATTAACTTACCTCGACTCCTTTCTTTGTGGTAAAATTAAACATTTAATTACTTTAGTACAAATATGGTTTGAACAGTGAACTTACTCTCTTGGCAGAAAATACTTGAAGCAAGGCAATTACCAAGAATTGGAAACCTTCTTTTCACCCCTGTTTGCCCAAATATACTACATTCGAAATTTCAAATGCAAATTATTCAAATTTATGCAGTACAAATTATGTGTTCGTCTAGACGCAGCAAATTTAGCTGACTTACATTCTCATTTTGGGGAACGGCAATCTCCGTTTATTCTGGCACATATGCTCTAATACTCCGTAAAATTAAAGAAGAACGATGTAAAAAATCAGACTGAAGTCATTTTGAAGGGCGCTACGAATGCATTGAAAAAAACAACATGCACAGGCGTATCATAGAGAGCATAAAATATGCAAACAAAAGAAATACAGATATAAATAATGATGTCATTTTCAGGCAAATACCTGCAATATCCGACCCAGTCGCTTCAAAAGAGAAAAACCCTATTATCCATAATTATAATTATTATTGAAATAATTATGAATATGAGTTACTGAAAGAAAATTATCTCTTGTGTGGGGTCCCCCCCACCACCACAAAGGACTTCGACAATAAGCTGCCAAGACATCTGTCGGCGTAGCTTATTCTGTAAAGCGGGGTTGACAGATCCGTTGGTTCTAGTTCCGGCGTCGACAAAAAGGCGTTTCTTTACGAATAGCGCCCGAATATGGATTCGCACTGATAACCAAGAACTTAACCGTTAGGTCCACCTCTTCGAGGTCGGGAAGTACTTTGACCTCCCTCTCAACGTGGAGAAGGATGTAAGGTTATTACTCTCTAGCTAGAACTTATAGACAACATCAGCGCGCACCATATAAATAGACCTCGCAGCATCCACTGGCACTCCGGTAAATTATTTTACAGTGTGCAATTATTTTCGCAAAAGTTACCTACGTTTGTTGACAAGTTACTTGTGTGCGCATCTAATCTCCCGCTTTTTTTCTTTACGGTATTGTAGAAGTATGTTCCCAGATGGGTAGAACAATCACTCTTTACAGATGAGTCATCAGCTAATTTAAATAGTGATTTTCGTGGGATTTGTACAGCTTCGTTCGAATTACCCGAACATAGTGTCGAACAGATGTGGAATTTTCTTCTGAGTTATCAGAAAGGAAATTACTAGCAGATGGTATCTTGAGGTCATTTAGTTAGCTTTCTAAAATGCAATCGCTAATACTCGAATTTTTCTCCTGAAGAATTGAGTAGAAAATGACATTTTTAATACTCGATGAAAAGGCAAGCCCCTCAGGGGCTCGTCTTTTGTTAGATACGTGGAGTGACGTGGCGTTTCCGAGGTGCCCGAGCCATATTGTTTTCCGTAACCACCTTGTGTTTGGCACATCATGGTTTTACAGGCCCTTGTGCCATTAAACCTCAAATAACCAACCAACCAACCAACCACCCACTAACCTCAGCCCCTATTAACCAATAACCTAGCAAATCCCAGACATTAGATAACTGGAAATACGCCTCACGAGAAAGAAATCCAAAGCAGGAACAACCGTGAATCAAGACACATTACCAGACATGGATTTGACAAGGGCAATGGACCGTAATTGCCAAAAATAATCTCCATTTTAATTATATATGTTATGCAGTAACAAGACACTGATACGAATTTTTCATCGAGTACATCTATACCTGCAGAAGAGCAGTTAGGACTCTTGTTTAATTTCCAATACTCTGCTTGTTCGATTACGGTTGCATGCGTGTGTATTTGGCCAGAACTAGGTGTCCCGAACACGCCATCTGATGTCCGTGAAATGCCAGGTTTCCATGGAGGTAGCGTGCTTGAATGAGCAAGCATCACGATAAATCGGTCACACAAACCTGGATATATTTCCGAGAAGCCACCTAACCAGCCAGAGGTACGTTGATGATATTCTGCAACCCTAGGTTTTCAGGGTTACCGTAGAACCTGAGTTCTTTCTAACGGACAATATAAAACCAGACCACGTCTAGATCATGTAGTGGCAAATTATTCTTTAGGTGAAGATATTGAGTGAATGGATTGGCTATCACACTCGCTGGACTTGAATTCCATTGGTCATGTCTGCAATGCGTGCTGCGTGAATTTGTCTCTGTTTATGAAGTTCTTGAGCAACTCCGCAGTCAGCACCTAATAGATTTCATTATATATCTGTTTTGCATTTCCGGATATTTCCCACTACCCTTCTTTCGCTCGTAAAGTGCGTTACTTTTTACATTACGCTTACCCGCCGTGAAACTGGTTAATTTTGCACTACTGTTGGGTTTAAACTCCCTTTACGAGCCTGTCTGGAAGATATGTTTTCCCTCAAGAGCAGAAAAGTCTACCCTCTATGATACTTAGTAGGCTACTTTCGTGGTTTGACCAGAAATTTTATGTAGTCTGTCTTTGACCTGGAATAGCCTGGCGAGGGGTAGTACCTAAATTGCTGACCCGTACCTCGGCAATGGGATAGTTGCTGCCTCTATTGTGGATGCCGACGGAGATAACTCCTTCTCTGCTTCCAAATGCGAGGAGGGATCCATTAAAGCAGTTCGAATCCATATACACGATAGAAAACAATATCCGTAGTAGCTCTCTCTACGGTTCTTCTCACATGTTTCATTCTCGCTTGAGCGAATTTTGCGGTTGAAGTTTCTTTCGTACCAGTGTCGTAGAATGGATAAAATCATCCCCGTAGAAGCCGTTTGTTGTTGGATCATGGACGATTCAGGTCGCGTTTTGTGTGGCTTCGTCCTGATGAATTTACGATTCGACTTTAATTTTTCACAACAATGTACACAAAGAGATATTTACTTCATCAATTCAAACACTACTAAGGCAAAAACGTGCACTTTTGGTGAAAGAAACAGGAAAAGCTTCAGGCCGAAAATTATTTCTTGCTGACATGGTATACAACCCCTCTATCCATCTATCCACACAGGCTTAACAACGACTTCAACAGTTAGAGATGGTTACCAGCAATCTTGATGAGCACATGGTTATTTAATGATCATTGATAAATCGTTCATAAATATTAATAATTCACAACCATTAGGATAATTACCTTTTTTTTTTAAAAAAAGAGCAAGAATGTGGAGGCTCAAGGCCTAAATCAAATGGTTTTCAGTATATTAAGTTTTCGGAATCACTCAGTTGATGCCTGATTCAAGAAAAACCAACACTGCAAAACCTCGTGCAGATTGCTTTTCAACATTAAATTCACCGTACTTAAAGCGATGATAAAGATCTTGAAAACACTCAAGTGGAGGAATATCGCGACAAAACACGTTAGCGGCGACATTGTCATATGGTCGCCAAAACACTGCGCCAAAGTTTTGTTGTCACACACAGTGAGAAGAAGAATATGTGTTCACGACGTAAACACACGCGCGTAATCTTCTGAAAGTTTCATTGATGCTGATTCAGCAATGGTTTATCAAAAGGTACACAATCCCGTTCGCTGGTCGCAAATACGGTTGAGCGTGTCGGTGTTGTTAGATACTATTTAACTTAATATTTAATTTGGGATGTTAGACAATGAGCTTAAATAAGTTACTTTACAAATGCATTTAACAAACTCGTAGCATACACAAAAAAATATATATTTATTTGATTTAGTGTTTGTTAACGTTGGGAATGATCTAGGGGGATGTACGGTCCGGTGGATGGCCTAGATAGAGATGGATGGATGCCCCTGGACGGAGACGGCCCTAGAAGGGGGGGATGGATGGTAAGGGTCGGAGGGAGGCCTGCGGCGCCGGATGCGATATTCATAAATACGGATGGATCTATTCTCAGTCGTAAGATTAATGTTACAATCGAGAGGTGTGTTAACGTTGGGAATATCCGCACCATGAGTGTGGTTAGTAGGTCGACATCAGTGGAACTCTCTGAAATTCACACGAACACTCATTCTTCTCGCTGCGCGGGAAAACAAAACGTTTGCGCAGTGTTTTCGCAATCATAGGCCACTGTTGTTACATCTCATTTTATTTAGTTTCTTCTGCTGGAATTCGAAGCAAGCTGCATTATCCGAAAATTTCATTTTTTTCCCTACAGAAAATTCTTCTCTTATTACACTGGCCATCAAAATTCAAGGATAATGAGAAAAAAATATGCTAACTAAGATAATGTTGCAACCAATGCTCAATGATGCAATTATTTATGTTAAGTAAATACAAGTGAACACAAAATTGCACTTCTGCGCAGACGTTAGCGCTGGAAATATTCAAATTCAGTGATTGACAATGTGGTGCGCAATGGACGCATGTTGGAATTCCGGTCTGTAGTGCTGTTTAAAGTGAATGTGTTTTTTCACAGCTATCGGTATTCACTAGTTATGGCTCAAAGGCACCATTTAAGTGAAGGTCAAAAGTAGCAAATAATTGGTAGAATCGATGGAAGTCAATCACAAATGAAGATCGTCCAAGATTTAAACATCCCTCAAAGTGTCATATCAAGAGTTTGGAACCGCTTTGTGCGCCTGGGTCAGTTTAGAGACAGCCTGGTCGAGGGCGACAAAGAGCAACAACTGCATCCGAAGACCGTTTTCTGTCATTGTCGGCTCGAAGAAACCGCGAAACAACTACAAGAGATTTGGTTTTAGACCTTCAGGCTGCCACAGGAATTGGAATTAGCCGTTCTACTCCTGCACGAAGGCTTAACGAGGTCGGACTCTACGCGAGAAAATCTATAGTTTGTGTCCCACTCACTCCAGCTTCCAGAAGGGGCCCGTTTAAACTGGTGCAATCGTCATGTTCAATGGAACTAAGCAGACTGGGCCGGAGTATTGTTTACTGACGAGTAAAGATGTAGTCTGAACACTGAGATATGTTATGATGATGAGTTCGAGATGTGTTATGATCTCGAGGGAGGAAGGAACACGCAACTTGTCCATGAAATATCCCATTTATGCGACTGCGGTTTAGTGGTTTGGAGAGGGGAGAATCGTGACAAATGGCCGCACTAAGCTGCATATCTTTCAAAGTGGTTCTGTAACCGCTCGGAGATATGTAGAGGAGGCATTGGAACCCCAAGTTAGACTGTTTAGGGCTGCTGTTGGTCCCGAGTGTTTGCTAATAGATGACTATGTTCGGCCGCTTCGAGCATACGTGGTGTCATATTACTTGCAAACAGAAAATATCACTCGAATGGATTGGCCACCTAATTCACCCGATTTGAACCCGATTGAGCATGCGTGAGATGCCTTAGGGCGCCAGATGTCAGCGCGCGAAATTCCTCCCCGGACCCTCCAGGAGCTGAAAAGTGCACTTTTAGAAGAGTGGCGTGCAATTCCACAAGACTTGATCAATACTTTGGTAAAGTCTATGAAATCAAGATGTGAGGTAGCCAGATCTGTCCAAGGTGACCATACACCATATTAAAGAATATTCTGTTCCACATCATTTTTTTTCATCTTTTTCTAATTCCCATAAACTTGGTTTTAATTTCAATATTTTGAGAATAATCAACTGCCAAACATTGTAATTTATGTTAATTAATTTCTATTAATAAATTTGCATTAAATATCAGTTACGTTTCCTTTCTGTCATTATCCTTTAATTTTGATGGCCAGTGTATAAATAATACAAATACCATTATTTTAATGCTTTAATGCAACACAGCACCAAAATACATGTAGTACATCCATGCTGGATTGTAGGAAGGTAAGCAACTGAAATGTTACTTTATGCTATTCTGGGACAAAATATCGTGGGATTCTCTGTGCATCTTTCCTCAATTTATTCTAGTCGAATGAAACAAAGGGGAGTAACATCTACAGAAGTAATTATCCAATTTAATCTTATATTGCTGCTGGTTGAGTTTTGGGATAGCAGGCTGCTGCTAGATCTTACTGGAAAGAAAGTCTCCGAATCTCAGTTACAGATGATGAGACACAAAAAATGAAAGTAAATTGAAAACGGACAAGGTTGTTGTGTCGTTACGTTGAGAAATACGTACGAAACAAAGTACGAAATTTCGTTACGTTACGAAAAAAACGCTGGAATCGTTCAGTAAAAGTGAAATCGATGTCGTTTGATAGTACAACGACAAATATTAGAGATAAAGATAGAGCATGCAGTTCCATTAAACATAAAGTATCCAAAAAAAAAAAAAAAAAAACTTTCTTTACCTACCATACCAGGCACCAAATATTCGAGCTATTCCTGAAGATTGTCTTCCGTATTATAGTAATTCCACCAACGAGTCGAAAAATGCTAACATTCAGGAAAATTTAAACTCATCGGGCATGATAACGATAAAGATAATTATGGACAAGGCTGAACATAGAACACTTTCATGATAAATTCACTGACAGTGCAGGTGTTATAAATAAAGAGGAAATAATTATGTTATATAATTATATAATTATACAAAACAAAAGAGCCATCGGGAGACTCATGTGATTGCAAAAAAAATTCTTGTAAATCTCCATCACTGTCTTGCAATCCTCTTGGAAATATATCTTCCTCTTGGTGCAATGCATACACTCTTAAAACAAACGATTGACTTTCGCTCAGACAAGGTGGGTTTTCACACTTTCGCGCTCCCAAAACTACGCTTCTCCTTTGGAGTGGAAACTACTCTATCAAAGGAGTAAGATAAATTTATTCCTTTCCATGTCTGACTCTTTGAGGAGTGAAATCTACTTTAAAGTAAAGCAAGATATAATCATGAAAGTGTTATTATATTTCTACTCTTTTTACAGTAAGATGTACATTAAGAAGGGGCAGAATTACGAAGGAGTGAGTGTTTCCTGTTATTTTACATTCAGATGTGTTTCACAACGAGTGAAATAATCATACAACAGTAATTCTCTTCTGCAATTAGGGGACGTTAAATAAGTTTGTGCCCTCCGCTTCCTGTTATTTTGCAACTCCGACACCACCAAATGGCGTTTCTAATATGGAGACCGTGACACTTTTCTCTTAGTTT
>JJRW01S0006157.1:67048-79556 GCA_001188405.1 Loxosceles reclusa | reverse complement strand
AGACATCAATAAATCTTGCATTATTTTACCTGAAAAAACTTGTGTTCACTGACTGCAAATAGTTAGATATTTAGTTAAGTCGCAATCTTCAGTTATTCATTTATTCTTGCAATTCAGTGCACATTGGTTTTGCTAATCTTTGAATTTTAAGTAAAACATGGCAAGCAAACTTTCTTACAAAATTCGTAATTCAAGTTCTTTTTCGGATGCTGACAAATGTCAGTCTGTTACTTTCGATGCGTCGCTTGCGAGTAGTCATGTCATGCTCTACCATTGAGCCCGGGTTCGCAAGTTGTTGCAACCGTTTGCACATAGTCTAGGCGTTGAAACCGGACGCTTATCCTCTGCATGTTAACTTTGCTCATTGGTACCTCCAGCAGGCTGCAAATAATCCGGATTTCCCGTCATGCGTCTTATTCAAAGATTAGGCAACGTTTTCATGTTCGGGAATTTTCAGCGTATACAAATGAGCACCTTTAAGCGCACGAGAATCCACTGGGACGATCTCACATGCCCCTATCAGGAGAGATTCTCCGTCAACGTTTATGTTGGTATGGTTCGAAACTATTTCGCAGAAATGTGTGTTCTCTCCAGTCCCTCGAACGGTCACACCTACTGCATCTTCCTACAATGGGTGTCGATGCAAGTTGTCACCGGTGTTCCTCGAGCTGTTACACATCAATGCAGTAGTTCCAGCACGATGGTACTCCGGTGCACTTCAGCAGGAATGTCCAGAATTACCTGAATCCTACGTACGCCTCCTCCATAGATCGGTCCGGATGAACTTATTTCTTGACCACCGTGATCGCCAGGTATAACATGCACGGATTTCATCTTCTGGAGGCACATGAAGAGCATGGTCTTCGGAAGTCCCACTGAGTTTAATGAATCTGTTAGGGGTCACATATTCGAGCACCTATTGCAAAACGTTTAATCAGAAAATTGTTTGTTTTCTTTGACTTGACCTGTCTTTCTTACCTCCCTGTTCTTCATTCCCCGCTTACGTGTCAGCATGTTAACGAGCCATCTCTGCACACACTTTCCATTACCAAAAACGACACTTATCTCCGGCAAATCTACCTATCTGTGAATTTTTGGCAGATATTTTGTTTTCAAATCAGCCTATATGCCTTCAGGAAACCAACTGTTTCCGCTTCATTTAGACAATACCGCACAAAAATAAGAATAAATTTTGGCGGCAACTCGGAGTAATTTCATTTCGCCATTTTCAATTGGACATTTTCTTCATAGGAGGGCATCGCTAACAATGCCCTTCTATTCGTTACTCCATAAAAAATCTTTCATTGCCCAATTTGACGTTCTTTGTACCATGTTAAACGAAGGCGAATGCTGGCTCCTACAACAGTGGCTTGTTGGACATGAAAAACCTTCTAGTGACATTCGGGTAGACTGCATAACATGAGGATAAGTTTTACATAATTAACTTTCTCTCTATAACAAGAATAACCAAATGGAGAAATTTTACCTGCAAACAATTGCCCCATATTTGACTGAAAAGCGTCAAGCTGTTTGAAAATGTAGAGAAATCTTCATGTCCTGCCTAGTACCTATAAACGAATAAAGATAATTCTTTATATAAACACAAATGACTAAATGGGAGGACTGTTGAGCAGTACTTGCAAAAGATGAAATATTATTTAGTTACTTGTTTTTGGAAGACGTTTGTCTTCGTAAGAACGAATATTGTTGACTTAAATAACCAGAGCAGATGTAATATCCAGGGTGGCCATATTTAAACAGGAGGTGTATGAAGCTCGATTCTACAACATATATTGAGCCAAACAGAACCAAGTGTGGTGTACATACCATGAGGTTTCTCGATTTCTGTAAAAACAAATAGTTCATCTTTTCCCCACCAGGGGAAGTAATAACACTCTAAATTCAGTACACTGAGAATCGACGAAAATGGAAACTTCAAACATTGCGCCCAAAATTTCATTGTGGCATCAGTTACGAATGTGATTCAAAATGCTTCTCTACTATGACGTCCGCTTGGTGAAATCAGCATTAACAATGGAAATTACAGCAGCAATCATTGAATATGCTGATTCGCGTGTTACATTTAGTAAATGTCAGCAAGCTAACATCAGAAGTGTCCCGATATATGGAATAAACACGAACTGCAGTCGTATCGTATGACTGAACCCCACGTGTATGCGATGTTACCGTTACGCAAACATATTTTCTTAATTTAACTTTACTATCAAAACGGTAATGATACACTTCTAGAATATCGTGTTTGAAGAAAAAAACCTATGTGACAATTGCAAATTTGCGAAAAATGATTTTAAAAAGCACGGAACTTTAAGTGTGTTGCCAGGACGAAGATGCAACCAGTTATTGAAGAAATTCACACAGTTGCAACTTTCATAATTGATTCAACAGCGGGACCAAGTAGAGTTTGGCCATTATCCGGGAAGTTGATAATAATATTCTATCGTGTGAAAAATCCTCGTGAATATTGCACTTCTTGCCTTTATAAGACCTCTCCCCACAAAAAAAGACTTCGATAATAATCTGTCCAGATACTTGTCGGCGTAGCTTAAACAGAAAAGAGGTCTCTCCGGAGATGACAGGTCCGTAGGTCCGAATCACGGCGTCGACAAAAGGGCAGCTTGTTTAGAATGGCACATGAACTGATGGGCTCACATTAGTGGCCAAGAACCCAACCGTTAGATCCGTTGAGAGACAGGTCAGGTCGGTGTCCTGACCTCTCTCTCAACGTGAAGAAGGATGTAAGGTTTCTCCCACAAAAGACGTCGATAATAAGCGGCCCAGATAAACGTCAGCGTAGATTAAATGGAAAAGCGGTCTCTCCGGAACTGACAGATCCGTGGTTCGAATCCCGGCGTCGTCAAAAAGGAACTATTTCTTTTCACCTTACAAGATTAGCCACAACCAACAATTACATCAAGGAAGTGAACAAGGGAACCTGGACTATTATCTGATGTTTATTCCTCTCATAGCAGTTGAAAATGCTTGTCTTTTCAATAACCTTCGGAGTAATGATGCAAACATTCATCTTTGGTAGAACTGTAAACCCTCATAATTGTCGAATTTGGGTTGTTGGGAATTCTCATGTATTTCGGAAGATTCCGTTCTAACCACCGAAAAATAATATTCTGGTGTGGTTTTGCAGCCTTATTCATTCTGGGTCCTTATTTATTTTTAAAGAAAACGGAGTCCCGTAACTTGTACCGTTACTCAGCGTACGTACTGAACGATGCTTTTGAATTTTATGATACGACAACTTCAATAGACAAAGTGTCTCGAATCCACCGTATTCATGTAAAATTGAGACCCACACACACACACACACCACCACCACATTAAATTGTGCGTGAAGAAGTTCTACGGCAACATTTTACAGAACATTGGAAAATTAGCCGAGGATTTCCTATACAGTGACCAACATTTTCTCCTGATGCTGCTTTCTTTGACTTTTGCTTGCGGGGGTCATCTTAAAAGCTTGATTTACAAAGAGAAGGTGGACAACTTAATCCATTTGAAGGATCGAATAACGTTTGCACGTAAGTCAAATCAATAAAACACAGCTGCATCCTATAGTAGAAAATATAATTCACACAGTGCATTTTGTAGAACTTTTTTAGAAGTAGAAAACATTGAATCCCCTTTGTCATTGAGGCCATAATTAGATTTCAGATGTAATATTTGATGTCTTAATTTCATTCGACTTATTCATTCAGCGTACTTTTTTACTTACAGTGTCATTTTTGCTACTGGTGACGAAAATATGATATAAATGTTTTTTACAGAAATCGAAACTCCATAGTCTGTATAGTATGAGCAACAAATTTGGTTCAGTTTGGCTCAAGAATTGTTACACAATCGAGATATCTCTTGCTTCATTATAGCCACCTTGTGTATGTGTATTTATATAGAAACATAAGCAGAGCGGTGCAAAAGTCAGGAAACAATTGAGAAAGTTATAATAACCTGTATCGTAGTGGAATAAACAAAGACATGTTTGCTCCAAAGTTGGTTTTACGTACGACTCGAAACAGAATGTGCAGATGTAGGTAAAAATATGCAGATATAGGAAAGGAAAATTTGCAAAATGAATTATAATAAACCCAATAAATACTCCCCATCTAGAACAGAATATGTCTTATACCGCAAGCTCAGTGTAATTCAATTCCTGAGAACACGAGACAAGATTTTGGATCGCATGATATAACACTTCCATGGGTATTATGTATACGCCTTCGAATAAAATTTCCCAACGTTCTGAACCATATATTAAAATAAAAATCATAACTGCTCTAATGCACGTGTACACGAGAGGATGGAAAGGTTTTTCAATGATATTTAGTGCTTTCAGCAGTTACAATGCGACTGCCCTCTTCGAAACTAAGTCTGATAACTGCCACGAGGTCCGCCGTTGATTGGGTTCTTGTCCGAAGGATCTATTTCGTGTCACGGAGTTAGACGAGAGTTATTGGGCTATGGCTTGCGCCGTCACACCTGGTGAGGCGGAATATTATTAGGAGGATCAAGAGTTTGAATTAAATGTAACCAAGCAAGGGGGTTCATTGTTAAGAACTTCTTTGTGGAAATGGATGGCGAAACCCTCAAAAGTGTTCCGTTCCCAAGGAGAACGAGTGTTTTTTTTATGATCTTTGTACCAAAGAAAATGAATTTTTGCCTATGGCTCAAGCAATGTTGTGCGATGGATGATTTATTTAATTCGCCTTTTTGCACCATATTGTAGGTGCTCATGAATGTTAAGTGCCAGGCACATGTCAAACAAATTTAGGCCATCCCGCATTCACACGGGATTTGGCAGATGCCCCCTCATAAAAACGACTCGTTCTCCGTGGGAACCGAGCACTTTGGGATGCTTTCGCCATCCATTTCGGTAAGGAACTTCTTGTCAAGGAACCCTCCTCAACTCGCTCTCCTCCTTGCTTGGCTACATTGCTCGGACTAATAACATTCCGCCTCACGAGATGGAGCGACCCAAGCCATCGCCAAATCACGTCTGTCTCCAGAGCCGGATTTAAGACTTTGACGCCCAAGGTACAAAAGTTTCGGACGACCGTACTGCCTAACCTACTTAACAAGTTTTCCAAAACAAATACTCTATACATTATTCATTTTATAAGAAATTACAAATTAAAATTAGAGAAATATTGATGTTCATTTTACACTATTTTTTACCAATATACTTAGAAAAAAAACACATTCTAAGTTAGCACTTTCAGCTTTTTTTTTAGCGAATTACAGTCGCTTTCTACCTACTTTCTCGTTTGCAAATGAATTAATAATTTCATTGTAGTCCACGGTCATCAACATATCTCCGTAAATAAACCGAGAAAAATTAGCTTTTCTTGACACATCGTTCATCTGAATGAGTTCTTGGTCCGCTTTATAGAGGGAAACGGTTTATCGCTGGTTGCTGGTGACGAAAGGAAAATGCAAAGCACTATAGCAATGCTTGGCTAGATACCTGTAAGTCGCTTTCATGCAATAGTTTGCAAAGCAGCAACAACGGCGCAATATTTGTTTTACCTCAGCGGCGTTATTAAATCGCTTAAGGTGTCCATGCAAATGAAGACATTCGTCGACAAGAGACTCTTCTAAGTCATTTTCCCAAGTCCACTAGATTTAATGAACCAACAGCAATGTCCTTTCTTGCTAAAGTAGATGTTCGAAGAGACTGAATCGCTGAAGCAGGTAATAGTACACCGTTTCATTTCAGCACAATCACGACGTTAGAAGTATTAATTCTGAAGTTATTTTTCCCGTTTTTAGTTCCTCCTGCCTGTATCTTCATTTTTTTCTTTAGAATCTGCTACTGGGTTATTGTCGTATGTTCTGTTATATTTGCGCTTCCTTCTCTTCTCAAATTTATACACGGTAGTTCCCCGCATCTCGACATCGCGAGTTCTTCGAATTGGACAAAATTTTCTTTTACCCTCCTTAGGTACTCCAGAAGGGAAGTGTAGAGCTGTATCCAGGTCAGTTTCAGGATTTTGTAGTTTAAAGTTTACTGCGTTGAACTGATATAGTATTGTTCTCCACACTTTCACCATCATAGCCGTCTCCAAGCGTTCTAGTCTCTCAACAAAATTTCTTGCTTCGTTTTGTGTAGGCGGTTTTCCATCTTTACCAGTTGCTACCGAACTTAATGCTGAGATTATTCATGTCCGTTCATATCAAAGAGCTTGACTTGAGCAATGCCTGACTGACCACCGTGTCGTGGATAAACTTTTAACTGTCCGTGAACTATCTTCCAGATGAAATGGGATGGATTTTGTGCGATCAGTTGAAGAAGTAAAGAACTTGCACATTTTTTGGAAAAGGCCAAAATAGGGCATTGCTTCAACCAGCTTTCCACAGCATCCTCCCAGACTAAGTTCAGAGAATGGGCTACACACTCCGTTAATAATTACACATGGAACGTCTATCGCCAACTTATCTCAATCATTCTCGTTTGCAATCATGAGTACACACCTGATATGTTTACTGAGTTATTATATAAGTGACCACGACAATATTTTGTATGTCAGCCATCTTCTTCCAATATGTGCAGAACTGCATCTTGTAGGTTTTGTGCACTAAGATCAAGATTCGGAAGGAATACATAAAATGGTTCTACCGATATACTCTCTTCATTCACGAACCTAAGAATAAATGTAAGTTAATCCAGATGTTCTATATCTGGAGTTGAATCAACAGATATTCCCTTAATACTTTGCAGGCTTTACTTCCTCTATTTTGCTTGTGTGTATGGTCCCGTAGTTTCTTAGCCATTACTTGAATACCTTCCTCACAAAGGGTTTTGGATAAATATGATGTGTGACCGCTGCTTAGGTTTCTGAATCTGTGTTATGTAAATGAGTTTTAAAAACATCAAACTTTTCTATCGCTTCCAGCAATCTAAGCTAATTACTATTTTGGATATTTCTAATATATTCTTTGCATCCTCGAAAAGGTATCCCTCTTCAATCCTGATATTTCATGGCGACACAATCCTGTCTTAAAACTTTTCTGTAGCAATTTATTTCATCATCAAGTTCTTCAGAAAACAGTCCCCCGATCTGCACTTTGACATCTCGACCAATTTTTAAATTGGTAACACATGACTTGTGAGAAATTTCATTCTTGTTGTTGCTGATGTAGGCTACTGTATTTTTTTAATCGTTGAATTCTTTGGTAAATGAAACATCTCTGTTATTGAAAAAAGGCATGAAACACAATAAACATATCCTGTGCTTCCCGAATTCAACAACCCGCTTTTTCCCTTCAACTTCACCATATTTTAGTCTCCTTTCACAGAATCATTGAGAAAACATTATTGCTATAGCATCTTTCAGATTTGCTGCAGACGACGGCACTACTACTCGTGCCAGTAACTGCAATGTAATCTCGCAACTTTCCATGCGCTTTGTAACGTTCCACATTGCTGGACCATTCAAAATGGGGAAGAAAGTAAGCATTAGGTTTTTTCACCAATTAAAGCAAACTGCAGTATTGTCAGATTCCGAATTCTGACATACAAATGCCGTTTGCATGCCACTCGCCTATGCATTAATGCAGTTGGCATCAATTCATGGAAACGAGCGACTGTCGGCAGTCATTGCTGAAGGGTCGATATCAATGATTTGAGATAGGCATTGTGCGAACATGACATCAAACATTTCCCGCTAGAATACGATATCACGCGATGGGAAAACTCGAAGCAGACCAAACACAAGCGGACGTTTCGAGATGGCTGAATGTCGATCATTCTCTGCTCAGCCGCTTGTGCTGTTTCCAACAACGCAATCAGCTTCACGTAGGTACAGCCCAGATAGGACAAGGGGAACGACAGCGTCAGATGACTGATATGTGAGGCTATGTGCTTTACAGTACCGAACAGGTACGCCTACTCCCCGGAGATCAGTGCTTTCTGCAGCAACAACAGGGATGGTAACAGTCCCCGCAGTACGCCGCAGATTACATGAAGGTGGTCTGTATGCCAGACAAGCGGCATTATGTGTGCTGCTAACCTCCCGCCAGAGGAGGGAGAGTTTGACTTAAGCACGGATGTACATCCGCTGGGAGCAAGATCAGTGGTGATGAATGCTTTCGAATGATGAGTCGTGATTTTCACTTCAGAGTGACTCTCGACGAGTCTGGTGACAGCTAGGTGCTCGTTTTCATCCATCTCATAGCAATGGAAGAACATCTATGGTAGAGGCAGTGTCCAGATCTAGGGCTGCATATCGTTAGGAGTACCCACGGAGCTTCACGCGCTGCCGCAGGGAACTTTAAATGCTCACCGCGCTATAGACATAATATTCTGGATTCCGTTGTACGACTCCACGCAGGCGCAATTAGCTCAAATTTCCATCTAATGCAAGCCCACACACAGAACGTCTCCTCTGGTGGTACCTGGTAGCAACAGACAATTGTCCATATGTAGTGATTAGCATGCTCGCCTGATCTGAACCCCATAGAGCATGTCTGGAACTCTATATGGAGACGTGTTTCACGGCATCATCTTCCTCAGATAAATACCCGGTCCTTTCGGACTATTTTACGAAAATAATGGGATTTGCTGCCCATGGAGCTCGTTGACAACATCATTAACAGCATGGATCATCGATGTCAGCCCAGTATGAAGCACAGCAACATACCTTCAACTAAACGTTCGTTAAATATTTCCAGTAATTTTCCCTTAAAGCCCCAAGTGCCCTGGGCGCAGGAAATTTACTCAAAATCTTTCTACTTCACACGGTACAATTGGGGGAAGAAGCTTGTAATGCCAATCCACAAAAAACATCAAATATAAGCTTCTTAGACAAGTGTCGGCGCAGCTTAACGGGTAAAAGCTGATTCTCTGGAGGTGAACGTTCCGGGTTCGATTTCCGGCGTTGACAGTAATAGATTTTCTTTACAAGCTTGGTAACCGTCGTGACCGTCGTGAGACAGGTTAGTTTTACCCTACTGCTGCTTCGCAGAGTAGTGTTCTCAGACGTATCGTTTTTGGACGGCTGCCATCTGGCTGGGCACGAACCCTCTGGCCTTTGGGCTTAGGGTTACGGCTTGGGCTATCCGGATACTCGTGCAGTTAGGGCAGCGCGTAGTATCGGATAGGTCGGTGGCGGTGTATCCTCATATGCTAGTCCGTATTCGGCCCAGCGAGGCTCTGCACCACTAAGCCACTTAACCGAGGCTCTGAACCCGGCGCGTGGAGCGGCGTGACCGGGTCAACCCACCCGAGAGGGTGTCCGACGACTGCCTCCGCCCCGATGCGACGACGGATATTAATATCAGTACTAGCTCTGTCGGCTGTTCTGCTCCGGCGTTCAGTCGGCTTGGGTGAACCTGGTACCGAATTCTGCGGTTGAAACCCTGGGCTCTTCTATTTCTGGGCTTCGCGGCGACTGGGCCGCTAGTACCCTCATTTGAGGCGTGGAGGCGGTGACCGGCCTTTGCAGGTCTAGTCTAATATAAAGGCACTTACAAGCTTTGTATTTTACATCGATCGTGACTCCCAGATTCTTCATCTTCTCACATGACTCAATTACTGCGTCTCCCATCTTAAAAAATGTGCTTCAGTCTTCTTTGGATTTTCCCGCGTACGATGACTATAACTCGAATTTTAGCAGCGATAAATCGTATACGGTGCTAAAATCACGATTTGCGTATCCTTTCTAGTGAATAATTGACACTCACTCTCAAGTCTACAGGCGTGTCTCCTAAACCTAGAATTGTAAAGTCATCGGCATAATCCTTCATGGTTCCATCTTACCCCCCCCTCTCTCGGAGAGATACCAATCTCTTGCAGGAAGCAGTCGGCATCTCCGCCAAGATCCACGTATGAATAGACATTTTAGTTTGTAAACGAGATGGCTTCACCGCAGACTCTGTTGGTTGTTTTGATCCTTCGGCCTAAGTAAAATAGTATTGGTTGAGACGGCTAGTAGTCGTGGTAGCTAAATAAATCACTGCGAATCTCGCCTCACTAATCGGACACAATATCCGTTTCGAAGTTTCCAGACCCTCTTTTTCGGAACACAACAGCCAAACCAACGGTGATTTGAACTTCAGTGTATTTGCAATGGGAAAAGTTTCTGTCAACATTAAAACCTACGGTGGTTCTACCAGAAAGATTCTGATTCTCTTACGTTGATCTAAATGATGGTATTGTTACATTTGTAACTATTCTAACACTATTTTTCAAATAGGTATGTCTACCGTCATTTTTACGATTCACAGATTTAAAAATCGTGGTTTTTACGTGCACCCACCACTATTGTTTGTTTGAATTTCTTCTTTCGGGTACTGCAGCCATGTGCCGTAGGCGCATCCCATTTCCCCACAGTTGGAGGTCACGAAATAATACGTGTATATTTATAACCACTGTTGTGAGATACTTAATATTTTTTAACATGCTGTAAAGAAATTCAATGGAATGGTGTTCACTTGTTAGTTTAAATAACAGTAGCTGTGTACAGTGTGGTGTCCCCCCCCCCTTCTCACAACATCTATAGATATGCCGCAGATTTACGCACAAGCATGGGAGTTTAGCCGTCATATAGCGCATCGTCTAATGAAGTAGGGAGACGTAGAATTGAATGCTACCATAAAAAGCGTCATTACACTGGTGTCCAATATTTGAGGATCCTAGGCCATTAAGTCGAAGTCAGGCCCATGTCTTGACCTCTCAACTTCCAGGGGAGGAATGTGTGGTGGTAGTGGGAGGGTTCCCCACAATCCATGTAGATAATCTGTAACTTCATGCACTGCGAATATACTTTAGTGATCGGAACAGGGGGTCGTAGATTTGAATCCCACGGGTCCTCTTACAATGGCCATACTAAGTAAGGGAAGACTATCGGTAATCAGACGAATAAATGATTATTACAACATCAGTAAATGTTTGTCATGTGAGAAAATATCAACTCTTAAGTGCGGTATTTATTAATTGGAATAAATGTGCATGGTACATTTCGATCATAGAGCTAATCGTCATCCATGAGTTAATGAAAAGTGTTGCACGTTCTCTTCAGTATTCCGTAATATATTTAAATAATCATCTGCATACAAATTGTATATCCCCATCAGGAAACAAAAGATGAACAATTTCTACATAGCAATATTAGTATTCCGTGTTAAAAAAAAATGAACTCCATCGGAGTTTAAATCGCATTTGTATATTGTTAAAAATCCGCTTACTTTTCTCTTCCACACAGAAGTGAATCGGCTTTTCCTTCAGCTTTAATGATTTCCTGGAATGGAAATCTCGTGGCTCCGATCGAATCAAGTATTGATAATCGATGAGGTATTGGCATATGTCACGTTGAAGGAGGAGGCCATAGGGGATTCGGCGGCTGCAGTTTCAATAACTATCTGAAAGGAAAGGAAAAAAATAATTCCCTTTTATATTGCACAAGAAAGCAATTTTAAATGCTGTCAAGGGAAAAGTATTTGGTAGGTTTCGGTTCTCCTCCCCTATACTTGAAAGAATGCTGTAGATCGATGCTCTAGCAATCCAGGGTAAAATGAGCAATGCCAATAACAAATGTACTCTATCCGGCAGAAAAATGCAACACCAAAACGATGTCGTCCTATCAGTATTGCCCTTTGTGTCAACCTCGTACGTACGATGAACAGTGGGGGATTGTAGAAAACATGATCATTGATATCTCAAGACACTATCCGGATGCTCGTTTAATTTGCACCTCAAAGTGTTGCTTATTGTATCATCAACAGAGGTAGTCCTACTTTCTATTGATCAACCTTTGTATTCCATTCTGTAGTCCATTAAAGACTCGAAAGTAAGGTCATTCATTAAGATTATACAGGTAGTGTATAGCATTATAACCCATAACCTAGAGCAGAAGTATATAGAAACTGATGATTTGTTTTCTACTTTCTCCATTGCAAACTTTCACCTGCATCACTCGTCTTGACATATTTTCTCCAAAATTTTAGTTTTAAGAACGATCAGAAAACACACTTGTCAAATTATACATTCACGCGGAAGAGTACAACGCTTACCTCGCTTAAGATGACAGCTCCACCACTATCGTCTTCATTTTGTATCCTAATGGCAATAATGGGTCCTACAGTCGGAACGAGAGCGCCCTCTGCTACGCCAGGATTTTCTCGGAAGGTACCCACGACAAGATATCCGTCTTCAGTGTTCGAGTAAGGCACGAGATCGGGGAACTTTGGCCGACCCGCAGGTTGAACGTGAACTGATGCATTGATCAGCACGGCTTCCGGATTGCGGTCGTTTCCCGTGCAAAAATAATATCTGTCCAAGAAGGGGAAAAAAAAAGAAGACAGATATTTTCATTGATCGCTGTATGCATGACAATGACAGAAGAGTGATAATTTTGCAACAATAACGTATCACATAATAGTTATTTTGCTGCCACTGAGAAACCGTATTCTGTATTCAACACCTGAAAATTTATAATTAGGATAAAATTTATTCTGCGATTTCCTTAGTAGAGGGCATTTGAGC
>JJRW01S0006148.1:104274-115207 GCA_001188405.1 Loxosceles reclusa | reverse complement strand
GACTACTCTCCAAAAAATCATAAAATTGCCGAAACCTTTTCCCTCGTCACATGCATAACATTAATCAACAGGGAATCAAACTGGGATCTACCCTCGATGTACCCAGTTAACAATTCTATAGAAGTCAACATGACTACACTCGTCAGAACAAGCAAGATTTCGGATTAAGTCCCCTCGTCCAGAATATATTGCCTAAATTACAGAGCGGAGTTCTCTCGTCAAACATATACCATAGAGCATGATGGAAAACAAACGAAGAAATACATGAGAAATAAAGGGATTAAAATCACATGAGACATTCATATACAAGAAAAAAACACAAGAAGTCGGAGCTACTTAAAGAACTCATAAAATTGCCGAAACAATGTTCGCCATCAACATAAGGAACAACATTAAGAGATATAAAAAATAAATCCATTATCGAAACCACCCTAGGAGCTAAAATTTTTTAACCATTCTACAGGTGTCAAACAAGGCTACCCTCGACAGAAAAAAATGCAAAATTCAGAAGGAAGTTCCTTCCTCCGGAGTGCGTTACCTTAATTAAGGAACAGGATTTGATGATAAAACAATCCTTAAAGAAAAAAATGACCATTCAAACATATAAGAGAATAATACACCACCATTTTAATAATGAAACACGGTTCCATCGTCAATGAAAATTAAATACGATTCCAAAACGTACAGGACAAAAAATTAGCAAAGAGAAAGCAACTCAAACGACCTTCAAAAAGAGCAAAACCCCGAAATCACATGCAACGGCATAATCAATTCTCGGCTGATGAAGACTTGTCTCAAGAGCTAATCAAAATAGGCAGAGGGAAACCCAAATTGTCTGATGAAAATCTATTTTTCTCTTGAAACTTTCAACCCACTTTGCCTGAATCACGTCATTCGCTAGACTATTCCAATTGTTTATCTCTCCATTAGAAACAGTATATGAGTGTATGTAAAACAAGTATAACAGGTATGAGTCTTATAAAGCTCATGATCTTAGATAAAAACTCTAGCCTTTTATCTAATCAGATTAGTCCTATTTTCTTTCGTGATCCGGCTGTCGCATATTCTAAGAAGTCCTTACCAAGTACATGAAATCTACTTAAAATTTAAGTCTGAATTAAGTAATCTCCCCATCTTTCCTGCAAGCTAGAGAATTTGAGTTCTTTTAACCTGTCAATATATTCAAGATGCCATAACACCTTAATGGACTTAGTAGAGCTTTGAACCCTTTTCAGATAAGCAATATCTTTAATCAGGTACAACAACCAAAATTTCGCGGCATATTCTAAATGTGGACGCACTAGCGTTCTGTATATTGGGAAAACAATTTATTTCTTATGACAAGTCAAATGGATTTAAAACAACTGTAATATTTCGTTAGAGTTTCCAACAGCTCCAATGCACAGATTTCCAAATTTCGGAACTTTAGTCAACATAACGCTTGTCTTTCATAGGGTCCTTCGCCATGAGTTCTTTCCCTTCTATCTGGTTTTACAGATGAAAGGGAAATGCATGACTCACATTTCTTGACAATGAAGATCACAGTACAACTTTTTCGCCAATTCCTCTAGTTTATCTATATCAGTTTAGAGTTCCGTACTTAAATAAAGATAAGTAATTGAGTGTGGTCACACACACATACAAACACACAAGTTTTCGGTTGTATGTTGTCTAAAGTAACGAAATCTGAAGGAATTAAAATATTACACACAATGAGTACGTGAAAAAACGTCTCAAACTGACACTGACACTTCGTTAGAGTAATCACATTCAGCGATATACTAAATCACAATTTATTCCCACTGAGTCTAATGATGTGTGTTTTTATTCAACATAATTTGGGTAATTGATCTTCTAACTTAGATTAGTAACTCCCATCAGAAGGCAATGTGCTAATACCCGTGATTTACTTAAGAAACTATAATAATTAAAATTTAATGAGGCGGTAAGTCCCGAAATATCTTTGTAATGTCCACCCAGAAAGGACTTCAATATAAGCTATCCATATACTGGTCGGCGTAGCTCAAATGAGAAAGCTCGGGAGCTGAGCGTTCCGGGTTCGAGTACCGGAGTCGACAACTTTCCTTTACATATTCTTGTACCAAAGCATCAATTATATCTCTACAGAATACAGGAATCATACTTTTAAACGAAACTGGTGAAGAACAGAATCAAAGATTGGGATGACCAGTGGTTAGAAATAAATATCTCAGATGGCTAAACCAGTGAAGCAAGTGTAAGATCTATCATCCGGAGTAAGATTCTGTAGCCTGAAAAAGCCTGAAAAATTTTGCTAATTTGATATCATTCATAATTAGAATTCTGCGCCAAAATTTAAGCGTATATTGGATTAAATAGAACCCTATCTACAATAAAATCAATTATTATTGTTATATTATTGTGCTCTTGCTAGAGAAATGTTATTGCTTATTAGCCTGTACTTATCATAAAGAGTTTACATTGATAAAAATTGGACCTCACTCAGCCTCACTGTTACCTTCCATATTACTTTTCGTTATCGATTCTGGCGATATCCTCATTTCAGATTTGTCGTTCAGGAAATTCTTTAAGAATATTAGTGCCATTGCTTCAAATTAAGTAAATCTCAACTAAAATGAAGATGTTAAACTCCACACATACGAAAGAAAAAGTAATGAAAGCGCTTTTAATATTCTTTACGCAAAGTGTTGCTCTCATTTTTTTTTTGGTCAAATACTCCAAGTGCATTAGAAAAAAACCCAACAGAATAATACCCGAGGCAGGCAAAATTTATTCTGAAAGAGAGCGAATTCGGTGGAGTTTTAAACTTTTCGAATAAAGCCGCGGTCTAATCTAATGCTGCCGAAACAGGGAGCTTAAAATAAATTGCTTTAAATTGCTAAAAGTGAGCTCATAAGGTCGAAAACGCGCATTGCAAATTCCTCACACGCGAGCGGGGCATTAGATTTATCAAGCTCTGTAAAAGATTTCATTAATTTAGCTAGCTCTATTAATCTTATAAAAGCGAGGGGCTTACAGCACAAAATTGCTGCAGTGTGGAATTCCGATGTGGAAAAAGAGAAGAATAAAAAAAAAATGTAAATTAAATATTTTTATCGAGGTGGGAAAAACGTGGTGAAATAAAAAGGTTTTGTTTCCCTGTTGAATGTGATTAGATATAACAACCGTTTTAATAATTCTAAGGTATGTGCAACAGAGCTTAAGACCAAAAGTAGACGGGCTCGAATGGCATGCATGGTAAGCCTTGGTAAAACTCTCGCTTTAAAAGTGGAAGTTGCAAGTTGGAACAAATACTGATCTTCAACCTATGTGTTTTTCTCTTTTAGATACCTTCCTTAACGATACGAAGCCAGTGAGGCCTATTTGATTCTAACCCGGTGTATCGGTGGTCACCAGAAAACAATCAATGACGGAAGAAAATACGCAAGCTCCGATGCCAGTTCCAAATAGAACTTGACCCAGAAATGTGGGCAAAGAGGTTCCAAACTTTTAAGAGGGATAGGGGTAAGCATAAATATCTCATTATAACCAGGTGAAGCATGAGTTTTGGAGATAACTCTGCCAAGGTGAGAAGGCGGACGCTTTCCAAACAGTGATCAAGATGACCGGAGTCAAATGGGCTTTTAGTTCCGTATTAAAAACGAACGGAACGCTGACATCAATAATCTCAATATTATGAGCACTGAATTTATAGTCTTTATGCAATTCTACAGAACGAAGAATAAATGAAACCGGCTCTCTCTTCATATGAATTTTGTAAACGTGAAAACAGTTCACGCAACAAGTCAGTTTCGGTTTGTTATCATCTTCCAGGCTGTATGTGGCATTTCTGCCGTATGCGGCAGAGTATTATTCAGCTAGAAAACGGCTACAGGAAACCTCCCATGTGAGACAATACATGTGGCTGCAGCATATCCTGAACATCGCTGAGCTGTCATTGTCCCTGTGAACAGGACTAGGGAAGATGAGCTGCTGTTTGTGATGGTTCCTCAGACGATATCGCGGACTGTGAGGTGATATCGTATGACGCTCGACAGGAAAGGTATGAGTGAGGCGATTACTACAGGGGAAAACTCCGACACACACACGAATGCAGTGATTGTCCAAACTGAACAAGGAATCTTCACTGAAGTCCATCCTGTCCCATTCCGTAACAACGTAATGCCGTCGTGCACGACACCACTGCGACGTTGGTTCGTTGTCGATCGCAGCACGTGTACTGGACGCTATAAGAGCAAACGTCTTCTTCCATGGCACCTGGAAACGGTAGTAGCACACACGGAGACCTCGAACCATAGTGCAACGTGCCTCCGGATGAAGGACAACGAAGCAGTTGGACGTGTTCGTGCTTGTCGCACTATTAGATGGTCCTGTCCTCTCTATTGGTGGTTTGTTGAGGGTGTCCTGAAACCGATCGCCGTGTGTGAGTGACCCCCCTCTCACCATTGAGTCCAGCACTTCCTCACAGTTTGGTCAGAACTGCATAGGTGCTGGGGAATTCGTCAATGAGATCATTCAGGTTTTCGCAATCCATTAAAGCGGCAAATTCTGTTACCTAGGTGAATTGATTACGGATGTGTCTCAAACGCATATCCAGGAATCAAAGAACTCTACATATTAGGAGAACTACAGTCACGTAGCCTCAGAGAGCTTTTGTACACGGTAACACAGGAAATACTGTTACGGTTTTTGGTGATATCGAAACACGTTCGTACTCTAATCGTTTGCATGTCTGAGTCAGGCATACTTGCATGTGGAGTATTGAAGAAAAGCAGCAATTCTCCTTTATGGTGAGATATTATGTTTTTTAAATGGGTCTATATACGAAATAGTTTATAAAAAGATTCAACACGTTGTTGCACAAAAAAGGTTTTATTTAGTTGACCAGGTTTCGTCAGTTCGTGGTCTGACTCCTTCAAAACTATGAATGATCCACTGCTTTTAATGGGGAAAGGTCTTGAGAAGAAGTAGAACTGGTTCTTCGCTTGTTGCAAACCAGTCGTTGGTACTTCATGGAATTTCCTGGTGAGACTGTACCAACGACAGGTTGACAACATGAAAAAAAACCAGTTCTCCTACTTCTACTGAGGACTTCCTCATCAATAACAGTTCATAGTTTTGAAAACGTCAGGACCAGACCTGACGAAATCTAATCAACTAAAAACCTTTTTTTTTGTGCAGCAACATGTTGAATTTTTTTACAAGTGACTTATGCACAAGTACGTCTACTCAGTAACTACGGAATGGCTCATTATATATGGAATGTGTAATAAAAGAATTTGATTTTAAATGGTGCGTGAATGTTATCAAACAATGATATGTGTTCCACTCTAAGGATTTCATCCAATAATTTAGGAGCAAACGGCCACTTTGTTAGTAAATCCCGTGCAGTTATCTGCCATGAAGCTTCTTGGAAATTGGACAGCCCGGAAATCACCCTTTTTGTTCCGCTAAGCTTCTGAAGACGAACTACAGCCCACTTACTGTAAGTTGTTCTTAATTGAACAGGCGAATGACCGATAATGGGTACTAACTGGAGCATTTAAGGAGGAGGCAACCGAAGTTTCTCGGATAAGTAGCTCGCCCATAGTAATCACTGTGAGTTTCTCCGACACTTCCCTCCTCTAGAAGATTCGTTTTTGTTAGAAAAATGCTACTGACCATCTTCCCGTTTTTTTACAGACGTTTGAAACTCTGAAAAAATGATTCCGTAGTTTTATTTGTTCACATTATATTCTCTACTCTTATGCGTGTATTACTGCGAAATACAGCTGTTTTGTCGCGTATGGAGAATGTTTTTTTTTTTCTCAACACACACACAAACACACACCGGGACACTCCCATGGCTAAGAATGGAGCGGAGAGCATGAACTCAGGGGGTTGATCTTGGTCAAGCCCCACTAGTTTTTCCCCTAGAAGATTCTCCTAATCTTCTGGTCCGACGTTATCAATTCCCAACACAAGTAAAATTTTCAACTGAAAAACAAATCAAAGACCAAAAACATCAGGTTGCAAAATAAAGCTTTATTTTATTTACTGTTAGTTTAACAGTGAAAACAAATTTAATTTAAATCACAGAAAATCTCTGTGAAAAACACAAATTTAAAAGCGCAACACAATTCAACAACAAAATAATGAATTTTTAAATCTTGTATACCCCTAAAGTAAAGTTTAATAAACTCACTCTTGTATAAGTCAAATAGATGAGTTTAACCAACCGAGGTACTTAGTCGAAAACTCTTCTAAGGACGCTTTGAATACTTTTAGCATCTTTTTATCAAAACTTAAACTCTCTTTTAATTCTTACCTCAATATAAATTTGGTGTTATAACAGTTAGTAAGTTTGGTTTCAAAATTACTTCAATCAATAATAATTTCGTGTAGAGTTAGTTTTTCATCTGACGGAAATCCCGCACGAGCACGGAGCTAGTCCCTCCACCAAGAGGGCTTGCTTGTAAAGGCGCAGAAAATACTTTCTTGTGCTTTTTCATCTTCCAAGATCACGGAAGGCTTAGTTCTGTGTGTTTTGATTTTCCCTAGCTTAGTTTCTTCCTCAGAGTCAGTTTATTACGGTCAACGAGGTTTGCGATTAATGACGTGAAAGCGTTAAGAGGACCAATGTTAGAGCTAGCGGGAAGCAGGTTGAGTCGAAGGCTGCGCTCTACGGGTTGGTCGTCACAACACATATACACAGAGAAAGACAGTGTTTTCAGACATTTGTCTCAAACGATGTTAACAGAATTGAATTAGATAAGAAATGAAAAACATGTTTTATATTAGCATGCATCTTATCTGAAATGTTTTTCTTTAGTGATCAAATTACGCCTGTACTTTTAATGTATAAGGGTTATCTTTATAGCTTAAAAAGCTATTAAAAAGTTATCCTGAAGCTATTATGGATATTTACACCTATTTTGTTGCACCTTCATTTGTCGTTCATTCATAGATTTTTTCGATTTCCTTTTATATGAATTTTAGTTCAGTACTTGAAACGTAAAATGTTCATCGGTCATACATCAAAAAATTTGAATGGAGTGCGTCGAAAAGAAAAAAAATCTCTTACACCAGTTAAACAATTAAGTAAATTAAATTACATACAGTCAAAAAAATTTCAATTTACTATTAACATATCAATGAACCACAGAGGAAAATACTTAAAAGGAATATCATGCAATGCATCCGGGTTTAAGTATCTTATTAAGTAAAAAGAAAGAATTTAAATCTAAAAGTAACAGGACATCTATGGTAGTCGCTAAGTCGTATGAAATACACTTACCACATTCTTAGTGACAATTCCATACACACGTTTTTCCATGACAAAAACGTTGCTTTTCTAGAGCAGCTGATGAGTATTCCTCACGAACATAATTCATAATTTTTTTCCTTTGATTCAGTCAGTTTTCCATGTTTAGAAGAGGTCTAAACGGTTGTGGTTAATTATCCGTAGCCTTGTGAGTAGTTGCTTCAGCGATAGTGTCAAAGAGCCTTCGTAAAGTGGCCAAATATACCTCGTTAGGAAATTTTCTCCACTACTGCTAGACAGCACATTCACACTTAGCAGCTACATTGAGTTTGTCTCCTGCTAAAAGACTTATCCCCCGAAGAAAGGCCAACATGGCATTTCGGCATCTAGTCCTTATTTACCAATTTCCCAATTCCAGGAGCCTTAGACTGATTAAAAGACTCATTGAGTTTCACTCCTCTCAGCTATAGGTAGAACACCTTGTTTTTCTCACAAAACTCTGCTTAGAACAGTCAGCCTTCTTTGTCGAAAAAATATTTGTTCACTGAAACCATAGATTGAGTAGGCGATGACCTTCATCTCCCCACTGGCAGACATAGAACTGGTTACAATTATTGTTTTATTTAAAGAGCGTAAAGTCCCCCCAAAAGACTTCGAAATTAAACTTCCCAGATACCAGTCGGCGTAGCTGAAATCGGAAAGCGGTCACTCCGGAGCTGACTGATCCGTGGTTTGAATTCTGGAGTCGACAAACAGGAAGTTTCTTTACAATGACGCCTGAACTTTTGGGCTCAAACTAGTAGCCAAGGACCCAACCGTTAGTTCCACCACTCAAGGTCAGGACACCGGCCTGACCTTCAGTGACCTTCACTCTCAACATGAGGGAAGATGTAAGGTTCTCCACACGAAAATTTCGAAATTAAGCTTCTCAGATAAACGTCGGCATAGCTTAAATGGAAAAGTTGTCACTCCGGTCATGACAGATGCGTGCTTCCAGTCCTGGCGTCGAAAAACAGGAAGGTTCTTCACAAGAAGCCCGTAAAAGATACAAATTCTCAGAATTCTCAGTCTACTTCAGAATGAGGTTTTCGAAATGTCTGGTTCCGGAGGCAAAGACATGACGAAAATGTATGATAAAGTTATTGATGATGTTTCGCAAAATATCGCTAGGAGGCTGTCAAAAGCGTTAACAATGGCTATTTTGAAGACACTAGTAGAGTGTAGAGCCTTGAGATAGACATTTCCTTATAAAGTAACTTACTACCACTTGCAATACTTACCACCCACACCGATTTTCATCAATTTTTCTATTAATTTGCTGTGAGATACATTGTCAAAATGATAATTATACCTTGGCAATAATTAGGCAACAAACTGAAGGCCTTTTTAGAATCTAAGTATCTTGTCCAAAATTCTCAGCACGGGTTCAGGAATAAAATGTCTTGTTTGTTACAAATCTTTCTGCAATTTTATGACCTTGTTACAAAAGAACTGGATAACAAAAACTGTGTCGATGTAATTTATCTGGATTTTCGTAAGGCGTTTGGCAAGGTATCTCACTGCAAGTTAATGAGAAAAAAATGAGGAAAATTGGTGTGAGTGGTAACTCGCTGAGATGGTTAAGCAATTGGTTAACGAATCGAAAGCAGCGGGTTGTAGTAAATGGAATTTACTCAGATTGGGAAAAATGTTGTGAGTGGAGTCTCTGAAGGTTCTGTTCTGGGACACCTCCGTTTCTTGGTGTATGTAAATGACTTGGAGGAGGGAGTTGGATCATTTGTTAGCAAATTTGCGGATGACGCTAAAGTCATGCAAATGGAAAATAATGAAGCAGAAGGCAGAGAACTTCAAAACGAGCAGCAGTTTTTAAGAAATGGACCAAAAATCCTAGTGATCTTCATCTCTTCTGGAAAATCATTACAGGCGACGAAATACGGATATTCTTTGGAAATACTAAAATGCATAAGCAGTGGTTGAGCAAAGACCAGCTCCTTCAACCCGTTACCGAACAAGGGCGTTTCGATAACAAAATTATGCTCTGATTTTTGTGGAATTTTGACGAGCTAAATCACTATGAGTTCGTTCCAGATGATAGAACAAGGAACGCCAAATTAAACTGTGAACGATTGGATCTATTTATAAGAATAAATACCGGGCATTGGCCAAAAGACAGGAAGCTCGCAAAACCACACACATCCAGAGCAACATATAGGGACATGAAGGAACTGAACTAATGCAAGATCCAGCCTATAGCTCTGACCTCCCACCTTATTTTTACTTGTCTCGGTCCATGGCCCACTTCCTTTGTTGAAGGAAATTTCAAAGCCAACATGAACTGTAAGCTGCGGTTGAAGAGCTGGTTGCTTCTAAGGCTGAGGACTAGTGCTGCCGTGGGATAAAACAACCGGCAGCAAGGGGAGTTCAGACAGTCCACCACGTTGGTCAATAATTTTAATGTTGGACTTCTTGTGTTTTTTAATGTTCCCTTGTAATATTTCTTTGTAATTTGTCATCGATAATGTACGTGGACGGAATATTGCAAAACATTTCACTCAACCTTGTCGTTGATTTCACCAGTGAAACATATGGATATTTAGGAAGTAATTTGCGAGAAGAATGAAATGACAAATTCACTTCTGAAATGTTTTCCTTCTAGAGTCTGTACTTCCTTGCGTCATGAGTATTTTCTATTAGTTTAACTGCTAGCAATTTATGAGGGAACCAAGATTCGATTTGTTGTCTGGGCAGCATTCGTTGCATCTGTAAATCATCCAACTGTAAACAAATTTACCAAACAACTTACGAGTGAATGTAGACTGGCAGGATGTACGAATAGCAGTCAAATTTATCCTCATTGATCCGCGAGAAAAGTGATTTTCAATTCAGTAAGTTTCGTTGCCTTCATACCAACTCCAACCAAAAGGCTTTCATCATTCGCCCATGCATTCTTTGTTCTGAAGAGAATATTTTTTTCCTCCGTTCAACTTTTCCTCTTGTGCATGTCAACAGTAACCGGAGCACTCTGGGGAAGGCAAAACGTTCCCTCAAGGTATTTGAAGAAGACCCATCGCAGTTTAAAAAATCTTTTCTTCTCTTATTTCCGAAGGCATGATCGTCAACTTCTTTTCCTGTTCTTTTCTTTATTCCTTCCTCCTCCCCACTTTTTCCTAGTCGCCTGAACGTCGCTTTTGTATTTGGTGGCCCAACGCTGCTGACAAAAGACACCGGAATTATTCCGAGAGAGAATACGACGCAAGAAGAAACAAAATTTCCAAACAGCGATTTTGCCCTCGTCTCTGGAGAATTTGAAAGAAAAGTCTTTTCCCCATTTCCTCCATTGTTATTGACTACGAACATCAAGAAGGATAAAAAAGACGAGTAGAAAGTCCCTTGGGAAATATTACTGACTGGAAAATAAAAAAAGTAAAAAATGTATGAAAACCAAAAACGGAGCTTTAAAATTTATATATTTATGTTGTGACAATAAACTGCTTGGAAAGTGCTTTTTTGCACCTTTGACAGGGCGTTGACGTTGAGTTCAAACTTTCATCATCTTTCCATTTCCCATTTTAAAAGTGATTCGAAAACATCAGGGACAGAGTAATTCTTCGATGTCGAGATAAATGTTCGAATGAAATCTAAAGAAGATTATACATATTTCTAGTTTACGCAATTAAAATCATTCATGTT
>JJRW01S0006148.1:51820-63518 GCA_001188405.1 Loxosceles reclusa | reverse complement strand
CAAAACAACACTTATAAATCAATTACATGCAGTGCACTAATTTACTCGCACTGATTTGTCAAGTTAATTTTTAGCCGCGCTTAGTTTTAATTCTTGACAGACTAGTGATTGCACGATACCGGAATCAATTAGAGTCTAAAAGCCGATTTCCACTGGCACTCGTCTGCTGACAACCAGCGGAAGTTCAAATTGCTGAACATTCGCAGATCGCTTGCCCCCTCTCCTCTCCCCCAAGATGTAGGGATCTGAAAACGCCTGTCCAGGAGGAACCTCCTCTAGGACTTCACGGCGGCGATTCGTTTAATCACTGTATCTCATAGTAATTAAAGCAAAGTTACAATTTTTCCCTTTTTCGCGTAGTTTCTGTTTAACGTTTAGAGAGCGATATAATGTGAAATTTTGGGGTACAGTAGTATCTTGTGTGTGGTCAGTTATTGGTACTATTTGTAATTTAATCTGGTCGTGAAGTAGATGATGAATCCAAAGATTTGAATCAGATATGACATGTTGCATATTTTTAACCAAACGTGCTAAACACAAACTGTGTGTGTGAAACATGTTTTTGACTCTATACTGCTGATGCTTTAACATCAGCGACCATAAAGAGGATTAACATTTATGACTTACACGGGACAACTCTAGTACGGAAGATGGGGGTCCCCGCAGCGTCACATCTTAAAAGTTACTTCTTGATCCCGAAAAGCATGAATCAGAGGCCTGTGGTATATGGAGCGTAATGGAAAGCCTCTCTACTCACCCTACTGGCGTACTTAAATTTAAAAATGCAATTTCAGAAGAACTAACTATTACCTCAAGCAATCTGAATTGTAAAGAAATCTTGGGTTGGAGTGGTCTATTCTCATCTAACTTGTTTCGAGACATCACACTACCAATTGTAAAGACAATCTTTACTTGTTGTCGACGCCGGGAATCGAACCTGGAATGTTCTACTCCGGAGAGCCGCTTTAACCAGTTAAGCTACGCCGACTCTTGTCTGTCGAAGCTTATTTTTAAGTCTTTTGTTGGTGGACATTACACAATATCGTTGTCAATTCACTAAAGTAATACACTGTATATGAGTCAGGTAATGTAGAAACAGTTTCACATTATGCAATGTAATGTCCACCCATAAAAGACTTCAAAGTAAGCATAGAATTACAGCGTCGGCGTAGCTTAACCGGTAAAAGCAGGTCCTCTGCAGGTGAACGCTCCGGGTTCGATTCCCGGCGTCGACAAAAAGTAAAAGATTTTCTTTACAACAAAAATGATCTAAATGATGTTACGCTAATTGGAGATCAGTCAGTTCATCAGCAGTTAAAGTGAGGCAAAAAATAAAAAAGATTCTTATTCAGCAGTCAGCAGGAAGAATGCTATTCAATCCATGTTAACTTGTTCCAAAAACACCAACAATAGCTACTGATACATCGACAAAGTAAGATAGTACGTTACAAAGGTTAGTAAACACACGGCTAACACTACATATTTTCTCAACTGTTCAGTATCTTACTTATTTAAAATTATATCACACTGCAGCACTACTAAAACATCACTATATTATAACTAAATTACAGATTACAAATTTCATGGTAAAAGAGAGCTGTTAATTTTGACGTTTACGAGTCAGAAAATTGCAATCGTATTGTTGTTGGACCCCTCAAATGCTTAAAAATTGCAAGTCGCGTTTTAGTCAAACTACTCTTGCGAAATATAACGCGAGAAAATATTGTTTTGATTTTTACTTGAGACACTCCCTCACCAAACGACCGTAAGAACATCCCAAAAGCAGGCTTTCGTGCTAATAATCATGACCTTCTCTAACGCTTGAGAAATTCGTTAGTTTTTGGATGTGAGTTATTAATTTAAGGAAACCAATGGTGACGTTTATGCTCTACCTTAAAACAACTGGGATTGACGTGGTGTTCCTGAACACGTTTATCGATTAACGAAATTGTCCTGGTGTTATCTTTACGTTACAGCGAATTCATTGTAATGTCTCCATCCAGTGGAATTCGCAGCATTGGCATTTTTCAATCATCTAAGAAGTGCGTGGTTGAGTTGGTTTATCTTTCCGTACAATGGAAATTATTGCATCATTCAGATACCAAAAGTTACAGTGTGTTCTTTGGGAATGACGGCTTTTACTTGGTAAACTGGAATTATTCATGGACGTGAAACAAGTATATAATAACTATTGCAGGAAACGCCTCCTGTCGACGTCTGGATCGTTCAGCTCCGAAGTGACTGCTTCCCAATTAAGCTACGCCGACGGATATCTGGATAGTCCAGTATCTATCGAGAACCTGATTCCCCGTTCGCCTGCTGAATCGATCCTGTGAAATCAACATCAATCAAGGTACTATGTCGTTTTTATTAATTCACTGAAATGTTATTTTTTTCAGAAGTGAATTTACATTCTGAAAATTATTGACGACTGCACATAAGAGTGTATGTGAAAGCCCAGATGAAATGGCTTATGGGAGAAGACGCGAGAGGTACCCATACCTCTCGCGTCTATGGTAGTATGTATTAGTATGTCTGTGGTAGGTAAGTATGGTATGTATGGTGTATGTATGGTAGTATGTCTATGGTAGGTACGTTTGTTTTTCTCTCGAGAGATTGGCAGCTGGTGATTTCATTGAGAATATTTCACGCTGAACTAATAATTTTGAGGTTTGAACTTCTGGCCGCTTTATTTCACTATTTCAAGAGAAGTGAGTTAACCGCAGTATTCGTTTGATTAAATCCATTAATTTTTGAAAATTATCGTTTTGCCAATTAATCCCGAAATCCCTCTTAGCAGGAACGTTTTCAGAAAATACGGTTTATAAATGGCTTGTAAACAATACTATCACTGAATTTGTTCAGATTAATAGTGGTTTTCAGATCTGTCTTTTCGTGAAGTAAGAATCGCGTAGACTAAAAATGGGGAGGAAGGAATGTTGCAGAATAATGGCAGACGACACATCGTGGCCGAATCTTAGACGTTGATCGGTTCATTAGAATTTAATGGCACAAGAACCTGTAAAGGCTGTGCTGGGCCACACCAAACGTAATGCGAAACTATAAATTGCTCTGGCACCTCGGAAGCATTACTTACTAATCAAAAGTTACGTTATCGGCCTGAAGCTCGAAGGCAGTCGCCTCCTACCAGAAACTTTAAATCGGCCTATTGGTGGCGGAGGATTTTACCAGCTCTAGTGATAGTACGTGCTAAAGGTTAGGCGAGCGCAGGATTCAGATAGCTTTCGTCTTCAACGAGCACAAGACAAGCTCTCTGCAGACATGAATTTCATGTCTTTTCGCTTTTCACTGGTGTCAGAGGCAGCCTTGGGACACCCTTGGTCAAAGGTTTGGAAGACTTTTTTCCAGACCTTATTGTCCTTGCTGTTCACTCAGCCACACATAGAGTTTTAAGCAAAACTGCTTGGTGAGACAGAACCTCGCCTACCCAGTGGGCAGGCATGAGAAGTTATCCCGCAGCCGGTCTATCCATGTGTTGCGCGAAAGTCCCAAAATTCTCGAGGACATGTAACAGTCCTACCATAACTTTTACTAATGCCCAGATAACCCAAATCGTGGCATATTACAGGAAAGCCCATTCATGCTCAGCTAAAACGGTAGCTGTCCAAATAAGACGATGAGAAGGAAGTTCATGGAGATCCTCCTCATCGGCGGCCGTAGTCACCAAAGGTATGAGCCCCTCTTGGGCTAATCTTGGATGTACAGATGATTTTCTCAAGATGAAGATCGTCGTTTTAAACTTAGCACACATCGCGTCAGGGCGTGTAAAATGCACGCTGTAAAGAAAAATTTTATTTGTCGACGCTGGGATTCGAACCAACGGATCTGTCATCCCCAGAGCTGCAGAGTGACCGCTTTAACCGATTAAGCTACGCCGACGTTGTAACTCTGTGCTTATTTTGAAGTTATTTTTGGGTGGATATTACATTGTCCCACCTTGAAAGAGAGGTCAGGGTATCGACCTGACCACCCTTAACGGTTGGGCCCTTGACCAATAGTGTGAGTCCCTGTTCAGGCGCCATTTGTAAAGAAAAATTTTACTTTTTGTCGACGCCGGGATTAGAACCAACGGAACTGTCATCCCCGTAGCTCCAGAGTGACAGCTTTAACCGATTAGCTACGCCGACGCTTGTCTGTAATATCTTATGTTGAAGTCATTTGTGGGTGGACATTACAACGCAACCAATTTTTAATTTAATTAACGGTGGAACTAAGTAAGTTAACGTAAAATGCTTTTTGTGAACACATTAGTCTATAAATGGTTTTTCTTCAATCTTAGGATAACGGAACCGAAACCGGATTTTTAAATATCATTTTCTATATACGCACAGTCCCGAACCACTCACAATTTGGGAAAATCTAAAGAGCTTGGTGTCCCCCACAATTAGGAAATAGTTCTCCTTTTTCCTTTTCTAATTTGTGTAAGAAGACACTTTCCTCTTCCGCCCTATTGGGTTCACTACTCCCTGAGGAATTTCGGTGTAGAAGGGGTACAACTAGACTGCCGCAATCTCCCCGTCCTTTCTCGTACTCTCCCCTTCCCCCCTCACTACTCTGAAGAAGTGCTTTAATCACATCCAATCAATGTCTTCTAACCCCGAATTCCAAAGGGGAAATGTCGATTTCCGAGAACAAATCCAAAGCACTATTACTACTACTACATTCTTCGCGCAATTGAGAGGCTCCAATTTCGACGATAAAAACTGTAGGGGGATTCGTGATGTAACTTTCGGTGGTAAAATTTCGTTTGATAACGTTTTCCAAAGTATTAGGGGAAAGTTTTTCAGATAATTTGCGAATAATTGGTAGGGATCTGTGCGCATTCTTGAGCAAGAAGGAAAACATTTTTGTTTCTCTTTCGAAATTTGAAACTCGCGGCCGTTATTTGTACTACAGCTTTTCTTCAGGTGAATCTCTTATGTAGAAGGACACTTGAGAAATATACGGCTGCAGAAATTAAGGTGCGTTTCATTTGGTGGTGTATCGTCGATGTTGTTATTGTTTCCAGTAAATGGTTTGAAAACATCGTATCTTACGTTTTTCCTCGAATTCCCGACAACGAAACACATATATAATAATGATGCCTCATTAATTTACACTGAGGTTGAACTGTTACCCATGGAACGTTTAGAACTTCTTAGAAACAACGGCCAACGTACTTCTCATTGTAGACAGTATCAACTCAACAACCAGTCTCAACTCAACCAAGCTCAGAGTTCTTGTCAAAGAGTAGCAGTGGTGTCGGATAAAGCCTCATCTGCTCATAAGGGATGATTATGTAGAAAAGGCACATTGGTATAGTTTTCTATAAGCCAATTGCATGCATTCTTTTCTGGAGTCAGAAGCCCCCAGTGAAACAGAGCGGGGAAGACTATAAGAACAGTTTCACTTACATGAATTTCGTGGTCAGTAATATTTGCATGATGGTAAAGAAAACAAATAGGATACGATTGCTCTGCTGAATATTTGAATGTCGGAAAGGTGATGTCATTGGGATCCTCTATCGCCAGTCAGCAACGACATAGAGAGCATGTGCTTTATCATAGGCCTTGAGTGCTTTCATGCCAGAATCACGCCTATCATTTATCAAAAATAAATTCATTGGAGATAAATCATCAATGGTGAGTTACCGATTTAGTGTGTAAACCAACACCAACGAGTCAGCGACTCTTTCAAATAAAGACGGTGGAACAATGAGAAACTACCTGTTGCCCATTGCCATTAGATTTGTGGTTCGTGGCATCCAAAAGTCATCCAAGAAGACAGACATCACTGGGAGTGAAGTTACTCAATGGCACGCCTGATTGAACTCACCTTGACTACTACCTGAAAACTATTGCTACTTGCAAATTCTCTAGTAACTAGTGCAAAAACAATAAACAAAACATTTATAAAGCGGAACTATCCTATCAAGACTGATGATCATATTAGTGATGTTCGTTGAAGGTACTCTCTTGGAATTCGTTATTTCCCAATTTAAGCAAAAAACCCCACGTTCTACCCAAATCATATCGTTATTCAAACTGGAGTCTGGAGTACCCTAATATTTCCCATCTATAAAGTTGCTTATAATTTTAGAAATTCTTGATGAACATTATTGATGGATTTATAATATTCTATTGTGCACTCACAAATGACTACGAGATAAGCTTCTACAAACGAATCGGCGTAGCTTAATCGGTTAAAGCGACCTCTCTGGAGCTCTGGGGGATGGCAGATCCATAGGTTTGAATCCCGGTGTCGACAAAAAATGAAGTTTTTCTTTACAATTGATAGGTACCTTTGTTAATTAAAACTACCTTATTGTCGCTTGAGTTAAAAACCTTCAAATATCGAAATAAATTGCAAACTTTTGATGTTACCTTATCTGTCGGATCATTGTAGCTTGACAATTCGCACGAGACAAACGTAATTTGAACTGATGTGAACCCTTAGATTCTTAATTAAATGGTTGCAGAATCAAGCGTCAAAGCTTTTGTAATCAAAGACTTGTTCTACAAAGGATAATGTACGCAACAATATATTTTGAGGTTATCGCTAATTCTGCAGCCATTAGGGCCTTGAATGAACACAGTGAAGAGAATTTGAATTTAAACATTTTCGAAATTTCCTTTTTCTATAGTTCTTCCAAGCTATATACTGGGTAGCTGTGAAATGTACTGACAAACTTCAAAATTTGACTATCTATTTTCGTCGAAGGAACTTCCTTAAACAGATAGACAGCAATGTGTAGTTTCTAAGGTACTATACAAAGTAATACAATGACGCGGCACTCAGGTTCGGGGAAAAATACAAAGATTGCATATGTATTTACGCACCGACAGCAAAATATGTTCAGAAAGTTTCATACATAATCTGAGGAAATGTAAACGAATTACATTGTTGCATTTCTCAAATTTACATCGGTGTCATTCGTCACGGCTTCAAAATATGCTCTTCTTAAAGCCCGGGTTACAGACCACACATTACCATTTCCCGCCTAGGAGGATACGTTTCTATTTGTCCATCCGACACGAACGCTAGTAGTGGGCTGCAAAATATTTATCATATGGATGCTTCTTATTTTGTTAGACTTTGGTCGGCTGCAGCTGTGCCTGAGCACGAGCCTGGGCTTTCGAGTCTAGGCCAAGGTTTGGATTATCCGGACATTAGTGAGTTGTGGCAAGACCGCTTGGTCATAAAGTCATGGGCGCAGCACATGGTTAGGGCGGCTGTGGGTAACTTCTTGTTTCTGTTCACTGGGTAGGCGAGGCTCTGTCCCTCTTAGCAGCTTTGTTGAGAGCCCTATACTTGGTTAAAGAAGTAGTCAGGGCAACCTAGTCCCTGGCAAGGAGTCTGCGTAACCCTTGGACAAGGGTGTCCCATTGCTGCCTCCCACCCCGATGAAACTGAGGAAAAGAAATGAAACTATTGTCTGAAGAGAGCTTGCATTCAGTCACTGAAGATTAGGGGTCATTCGAACCTTGTGGCTGCTTAACCTTTTGCACGTATTGTCACAGGAGGGGTGAAATTTCTCCCCAACGGAGGTTTCAAAAGATTTGATAGAGGGAAGACTGTCTTTTCTTTTCAGGCTAAAATGTCAACAATGTAACTTTTGATTTAAGTCTCAATGGCAGAATGTTACGGCCTCTCGGCTATTGTTCGCCCCTTTGTCGTAAGAAAAATTCTATCTATTTGGTGAAATACATAATGATCTATGGGCACACCTTTCATTAACGACCTATTTATGACCCACAGAGTACACTAAAGGGCATCCTGATGCGACAGTTACCACTGTGAACAGCTATGCTAATTTTTCTGTTGTCAAGTAGTGCATTTCGGAAGCTACGCATTCTTTGTTAACTGCTATTATTATTTTCTTCTGTAGAATTAGAATTGAAGTTTGATTTTTCCTTGAGCAAAGTAAGTAGTTCATTATAACTTCGAATTCTATAATTTACACGTAAAATACCATTTGCTTCAATATATAGGAAAACCCAAAAAGAAAAATAATGTCCCGTTGCTATTAAGTACAGTTATTGAAGTGTGAATTGCAGTCTCTTTGTAGTAGTACAAGTAAACAAAGTGTGAATAACGCATTATAGGTACAAGATGTGAGGGAGAGGCGAGAGGAGTTAGCCAAAGCTAGTGGATAGGCAGAATATATGCATTTTCTAGGCAAGTGCCTTTCTAGTTGGTTACGTCAATGGCCTGAACCTACGAAGAGAAAAGATGATGGATATTTGCGTGTGAAGAAATTGACTTAATGGACACTGGTTTTGCTTTCTTTTTGTTTTTATTGGTTTAGTTGTACCTAAACGGAGAGACAATCAACTGTATGTAACATTATTAACGTCTTTTACTCTCCGTAGAAAATATCTTATGCCTGTGGAAGATTCATAGGACAACGAAGAAAGATTTGTCTCGTGTTCTGGAAAGGAAGGCCGGTTTGGAGGCGTTACCACTTGTTCAATAGAAATTGCTAGTGCTAGGTGTAAATTGATTAAAATATGTTCGCTGACTTAAGAATATATTGGATGTCATTGCAAAAGCAATGGTACATTCAGTTTGAACTATAAGAGGCGGAAAGCGCGCCGTTAATAACTCTTGTTATTTTTCATAGAATACACAAGAGAGGAATAAGAGTGTCGCAAAACAGAAATCCCTCAACTTTGTAATTAGAGAACATAATGAAAGGAGGCATGTACCAGGTGTGAATTCAACGATTCATTCACTTGAGTTACATGGCAAATGGACATGAAAATGTGGTACAATACGTATGACTTGATCAACGGGCCTACATCTAAGAATAACAAAATATGTAGACCCACAAAATCGGAGAAGCTCGAGCAAGAATCTTGTAGACAAAAGTGAACTATTTTCCGCGTATTACAAAAAAAAATAGAGATTTAATACTTATAATTACTCCGTTAATCCTTCTTTAGCTGATTCTCCACTACCACTGGTTATAAAGAGCATCGCCACAGCAGACGTTTGCGTGAAATGTACAAGCGGAGGAATCGTACAAATTCGTAGGCTGTAAAGAATGACTACTTTATGTCGACGCCGAGAAATGAACCCGGAACGTTCAACTCCGGAAGAACCGCTTTTACCGTTTAAGGTACGCCGACGCTGTAATTCTATGCCTATTTGAAGTCTTTTGTGGGTGGACATTACATCCTCTCCCACTTTGAAAGAGAGGTCAGGGTATCGACCTGACCTCGTTGGTGGACCTAACGGCTGTGTCTTTGGCCACTGGTGTGTGTGTCGCTAAGTTCGGGCGCCATTCGTAAAGAATGACTTTACTTCATGTCGACGCCGAGAAATGAACCCGGAACGTTTAACTCCGGAAGAACCGCTTTTACCGTTTAAGGTACGCCGACGCTGTAATTCCATGCTTATTTTGAAGTCTTTTTGGGTGGACATTACAAGCCCCCCCCCCAAAAAAAAAAAAAAAAAAGAAAGATATTACGGCTGTAAAAATGCATTAATCAGGAAAAAAATATGGATTGTGGTTTTAAAAAATAACAACAATTGATATAAATTGTTAAAAATGTTCATTAGCATTAGTTTACTCTTGTCAACATGAGGTCTTCTTTAAGAAAGCCCGCTTTTTCCAGCTCCTTACACAGTGGTTTTACTTTATATTTTCCTACTTCGAACTCGTTGTACCAAGTTGACACTGGGATTTGAATCAAGGATCTGTCACTTCAGGAACGACTTCCATACCAACTGAGCAATGTCTAGGACAGCAGGGGTAGTTTGTTATCTTTATGTATGTTGTGAGGAAACTCACGTCCTCTATACGACGATAAGAGTTCAGGGTATGCCTGAACTCGAAGCATAGATCGAACGACTTGTTCCAGGAGTTCGGGCATGTATGAAACAAAGCCGTTTGTTGACACCAGAATTCGAACAACGAATCTGTCAGTTCCAAAAACACTAGTCTACTAATTGAGCTATGTCGAAGGCTGAAGGTAGAGCTTAGTATCTTTATTGTAGAGAAACCGCAAACAGTTGAAACTAGCACGTCCGTTGGTACTTTGTTTGCAAAATATGCCATGTTTGCGTGGCAGTCCCGGAATAATTTCTAGCAGGAAGTTTCATGAAACCTGTCATTTGTAACAGAATACCTACACAAATATGCTTTTATGTCCTAGTACTATTAAACATGCATGTGTACAGGGTGAGTCTGAATTGTTTTTACAAAATAAGAGAGGTAATAGTACCCATCCAGACGAACAATAATGATCATGGAACGTGGGGTCGCATTCCACTTTGTGAGGCAAGAAAACAGTAAAGCGGAAACGCGTCGAACATGAACAAGTCATCACCTTTGAAGTCGTTAGGTATGCAAATGTACAGTGAGAAGAAGCAGCACAGTAGGTTCCGTAGACAGCCAATCAGATCACACGTTAAATCGAAAGTAGCGGACCTGTGGCGTGGTCTCCTTGCTCACCGGATCTTAACCCACGGGATTATTTCTTCTGGGGACACATGAAATCTTTAGTGTACGAGACGCCTGTAGACTCAAATGAAGATCTCGTAACAAGAATCGTTGTTGCCGCAGACACAATTAACACAACATTCGGAATCTTCAAGAGGGTGCGACTGTCATGCCTTCGCCGGTGTGAACTGTGCAACGACATGATTGGCCGCCACTTTGAGCCTTGTTGTGAGTTTTTCTCTGGTCAATAAATCAGACTGTGCAACTTTTGGTATCGTTCCGTCGCTTTCCCAAGACTGTTGTCAGTTCATGTTGAAATTCTAATTTTACTCTTTTTTGCCTCACAGAGTGGAATTCCACTCTATATTTCATGGTCATTATTTGTCGTCTGGATGGGTACTATCACCCCTCTTATTTTGTAAAAACAATTTAAACTCACCCTGTATAAAAGAGAAAAAAAAAAAGAAAAGCAGAGAGGAACATGAAAACGCATAGCTTTATTTTGTGAATCCTAAATCTTACTTCAGAAAAGTAACTAACAATTTGGAGACAAGTTGCATAAAATTACAAGCTGTCTTGTACATCGAAATCGAAGGCTGTGTTAATTTAAAGAACTCGGTGAAATCTACCCGAGGGGTGGGAGGGACGTCTTCATTACCGGCGCTCGTATTCCAGGACAATATCGAAGTTCCAGACGGACTTCCTCACTCGTTAGGGCTGGAAGTATAAATATCGGGATACCTTCTCATTATCATCACCCGATGGAACTTTTCCGGCTGCGGATAATCGATCGAGAGGATGTTTTGTCAAATTAGCAAAGGCCTAGTAATTAGACGCGCACAAAGATCTTGAATGCGGCGAAGATCTTCGAGGCATTCCGCAATCGGCGTTTCGATTACAGATAAAATGCCTCCTCTCCAAGCGATTGGCGAGGGAATGGGGGGATTCTGTCAATAGGGAGCAAATTAACGGGTCATGAACTCCGATTTAGTTTAATCGCGGACGTTGGCATTGCTGATGGGGGAAACTAACCCGATTTTTGTGCTTTTTCCTTTCTCCTTCTTCCCTCGACAGGCTTGTTTTCTCGGATGTCACGAAATTTCCTTTAAGTTTGTTAGGTCATCAGAAGGGAGGACGATGTGGATTGGGTAGATGTAGATGTGCCTTTGTGTTTGGAAAGAGGTTCATTAACTTGCTCTTTTTCCAGATGAGTCAATGAAAGCGGACTGGCTACGAGTTCTGTTTCCTTTA